>MCFG01000075.1:0-17500 GCA_002104895.1 Anaeromyces robustus | reverse complement strand
TACTGTATTTTTGTTTATTCTGGGTATCTTCTGTAGTTTCAAATGAATCAAAAAAATCATAATATTTTTGAACTTCAAAACCATTACATACAGATGATGGAAGTTCAATTAAAAATATATTTAAAACATCCTTTGTTTTTATTAATATATCTTTTACATAATGATTATTTATATACGTTCCATCATTATCAATAACTTTGTTTTTAAATCTTTTTAATTCTTCTAAATCATTATTAATTATTTTCAATTTTTTATTTAATTCACTTTGTTTTTCTCGTATATCTGACATATTTTCAAATGTATATTGCTTAATATCATCTTTATATTGATTTGTTTTATTTAATAAATCAATTTTTTCATTTAATGAATGAATAACTATTTCTTGAACTGTGCTATTAATCATATTATTTAATATATTATCTCCAAGTTGATTTAGGTTATTTAAAGTATCGTTTTTTCTATTATGATAATTGTCTTTAAATTCGTTTAATGATTGCAATTCTTTTTTCATTTCATTTAATTGATTTGATAAAGATTCAGATAATTTTTGATAATGGTTCAAATTTTCAACAGTATCTTTATATTTATTCGAAATAGTTGTAAAATTATTTTGTATGTTGTTTAAATAGTCTTTTACATCATTGATATCTAAAACATATATAAAATATAAAATAAATTAATTATTATTTAAAAAAAAAAGAAAAATAAAATAAAATAAAATAAAATAAAAAAAATAAAAAAAAAAAAAAAAACTATTATATAGTATATTATAAAAAATATTATTCTTTACCATTTATGGTTTTTATTTCTTTATTTTGCTTTAAAATAGAATCTATATTCATATCTTTATTAATAGTATCAATATCATTACTTAATAAATTTAAAAGATTTGTAATTACTTGATTTTCTTTTTCTTTTTTCTTTTTTATTTCTTCTAATTGTTGTAAAGCATTTTTATATTGTTTTTTATCATTCGATGATATATCTTTTATTTCATTAATAGTTTCTTTTAATTTTTTATTTTCATTTTGTAATAAAGATTCTAATTTATTCTTATTTTCATTGATAATTTTAATATCATTTTTTAATTTTTTACATTCATCCTCCTTTTCTATTAACTCATTTTTATTTACCATATTTATTTTATTTTCTTCTAATTGAGATTCCAAGTTTAATATTTTTGACTTAAATTCAAATTTTTCTTTCGATATTTTTTCTAATTGATTAATAAGATTTTTATATTTATTATTAAGTTGTAAATGAGATTCATTCATTTCTTTTATTTTCTCCTCTTGTTCTTTAATATTATCTTCAACATAATTTTTTGATTGTGAAATTTGAAATTCTAATGATTTCTTTTCGTTATTTAAAGTGTCAATTTGACGATTTAATTCTTTCTGTATTTGTTTTAATTGTAATGTTTTTTCATTAAGTTGTAATGATAATTGTTCTTTTTCAGTAATAGCATTTAGTAATTTTTCTTCTAAATTATTTATTTCATTTTCAAAATGAGATTTTTCTTGTCCTGCCAATTCAATTTTATGACTAATTTCTTTTAATTGTTGATTTAATTCATTAACTTTATTTTGATAATCTTTTTCAGTTTTTAATAATTTTAGTTTTAATTCTTTATTTTCATCACTAATTTTATTTGCTTTATTTGTTAAATTATTTTTTTCTGATTCAGATTTTTCAAAATGTTCTGTTAATTCATTAACAAGAACATCCTTACTTACATGAATACCAGATAATTCTTCCTTTAAGTTTTTATTTTCTTCGAAAAGGGTTTTATTTTCATTTTTAATTTCCTCAATGGATGTTTCATATAATTTTTCTGATTTTTCCTTTTCATTTTTTATTGAAATATATTGTTCATTAAGTTCTTTTATTTTGTTTTCTTGATTCTTTAATAGTACATTAGATTCTGAAAGTTTTTGTTCAATATCTTCTAATGATTTATTTTTTTTTTCACAGTTTCGTTTTAATTCCAAGAATTTTTCCTCAAAAGTATTTCGCTCATCTAAAATATTAATATATTTATTTTCAAGAATATCTGTATCTTTTGTCATTTTATCTTTGTATTGTTCAATTATATTCATACAATTTGTTAAATCTAATTTTAAAGAATCTCTATGTTGTTTAATAGCTGTTAATTCTATTCCTAAACATGATAATGTGGTTTTTAATTGTTCCATTTGTTTTTCGGATATACTTTTCACAGATTTTAATGTTGCTTCAAGTGATTCCTTTTCAGAAGTCAAACAATCAATTTTTTTCATTAATTCTTCCGTTTTAGAATTATTTCCAGATTTTTGAGATTTTAATTGTTCTTCCTGACTTTTTAAAACATTAATCATATTTGAAACATCATTATTAATATCTTCAAGTTGTTTATTGATATTATCAGTAGTAATTTTATTTCCATTAAGACTACTCGTTAACCTATTATTTTTCCTTGGACTTGATCTTCTTGGACTTCTTCTATTATTAGAATATGATGAAAGTTTTTCTTGAATTTCGGAAATAATTGAATTAAATTCACTAAATTTAAAATTACTACTTTTAATAATATTTTCTATCTCTGTATTATTACTTTCATTATTTTTCTTTAAAGAATTTAATTTTGAATTATAAGATGAAATTTCTTGAATAGAATTTTCTAAAATAAGAATTTTTTCTTTAGATTTATCCAATTCTACCTCAAGAAGAAGTTTATGTTGATTAATATTTTTAATTTCATTTTCATAATTTTCAATTTCATTTTCGTATTCTAATTCTTTTTCTTTCATTTCGTTCATTTTTTGTTCATAAGTACTTTTAAGATTCTCATAAGATTGATTAGATTCTTCCAATTTTTGATTCAACTCATTAAGTTGGTTATTTATTATTTTTGTTTTGTCATTAAATGCTGCTGTTTCATTTTTTAATTTTAAAGCATATGAATCTCTTTCATTTGTGATGAAATTAATTTGACTTTGAATCGTATTAATTTGATCTTGTAATGAATCCTTTTCATTATTGATAATATCATTATCATTTTTCATTTTATTAATTTTTTCTTCATATTCTTTAATTTTGTTATTCAATTCATTTATTTTCTTTTCATTTTCAATTTTTAATTTATCCCATGTAGTTTGAGATTCTTCAAATGAATGTAATATATAATCGCGTTCTTCTGTTAAATCATTTACATTTTTATTCAATTTTTCAATTTCATTTTTATATTTTGTTTCGGTTTCTTGCCATTCAAGTTGTTGTTTATTTAATTTTGAGGTTAAAGCCGCTTTATCTTTTGTTAGACCACCAATTTTTTTCTGCATATCATCTGATTTATCATTCAAACTTTTTATTTTTTTCTCAAATTCTGCTTTTTGGGATTCAATTTCAAATTCTTGTGATGAAGTTTGTGCAAACATTGAAGCTAATTCTTTCTCTAAATAGATGATTTTTTCATTCAATTCCACTTTTTGCTTTTCATTATCTTGTAGTGAATTCGTTAATTTTGCAAATAGGGAATGACGATCATCAATTATATTAGAAAGACCCTCACATAAAGATATTATTTGTGTATCTAATTCTTCTGGTATGTTTTCAATATTTCCTAATGATTCTCTTTGTTTCTTTACATTTGTTAATTTATTACATATTATGGATATTTCTTTTTCAAATTGTTGTTGTTGATTTTGATAGAAAGATAAGTCTTCCTTATTATTAAAATTTAAATTATTTAATAATGAATCATTTGCACTTAAATTAACAGGAATATCATTAATTAATTTTAAATTTTTGTATAAATTATTATTTTGACTTTCGTTATTCATTTTATTTTCAATATTAAACGTATCTATATTCCAGTTATTATAAATATTATATATTATGCAAATTATTAACAATGTATTATCATTAAATAATAATTATAATAATTAAAAAATATTATTATATCAAAAAAATAATTAAAATATTAAAAAATAAAATAAATGCAATAAATAAAATAAATAAAATTAATAAAATAAACAAATGATAAATAATATATATATATATATATATTTTAAATATAAAATTTAAAGTACAAACCATGTTTATCAGTTTTATTCAAATTTTCATTATATGAATCTTTTAAATTATTAATATTAGTTTCAACTTCAATTTCATTATTTTTTAATTCAATATTTTCATTTATATTATTTTTATTGTTTTCATCATAATTATTACTTTCATTATTTTTATTGTTTTCATCCTTAATTAAAGATGATTCATATTCTTTTTTATTATTAATTAATTGACGGTCAATTTCTTCAAAATGTAATATCAAATCATTTAATATATTTATTATATCATTTAATTCAGTATTAATTTTACTTCGTTCATTCTTTTCTGAATCTAAAACAAATATTTGGTTAGCCATTGAAATAGAATTTTTTTCATTAATTTCCAATAGTTCTTCTATTTTGTTTATATATTCCTTTTTTGAATATTTATTTTTAGTTTTTTCAATTATTATATATTCATTTTGAATTTCTTCTGTATTACTTTTTAACATACTACTTTCTTCACTAGATTGTTTTTTAATTGTCATCATATCGTTATTCAATTCTTCCTGTTGATTTTTAATTTGTTCTACAAATTCTTTTAAATGATTTTCTTCCTCTATAATTTCTTCATTAGGTTCTTCTGAATTAATTTCTTTTAACTTCAATGATATCGATTCTAAATGAGAATTCAATTGATCATTTTCAAATTCATACTGTTTATTAATATTAATTAATGCTTTATTTAATTGCATTTTTTGCTTTTTTAAATTAAATAGTTTTATATCAAGCATATATAATTTTTCGTAATATTCTTTTTTATCATTCTTTTTATCAATAATTTGATTATATAATGATACAATTTGATCCTTTAAAATTTGAAGTTTTCTTAATTGTGCTTCAAGAGGTACATTAAAACTATTAGATTGACTAACCATATGCTCTAGTTGATTTCCAATTTTTAAATACTTTTCTTTATTATTAGTAAAGGATGTACATAAATTTGAATATTGTATATTGATATTATTTAAAGTATTATTATTTATATTATTACTATTTATTTGTATTTTTTCACCTATTAAATCTTGTTTATTAGAAAGGATTTTACAAACTGAATCAAAGCTATCATTCAAATTCACAGTGACTTTTTTCAATTCATTAATATTCACAATTATTTTATTAACTTTTACTTCTTTTTCTTGATAACTATTAATAATATCATTTTTCTGATTATTCATATTTAGTATAACCTCATTTAATTTATTTTGTTTATTAATATATTTCTGTTCAATAGTATCACTATTATTATCAAATGATATTTCATTATCAACATCAGTTTTCGAGGTATCATAATTATCTGTTGAATTTATTTCCAACTGTTCAATTAAATCAATTTTTTGTGGTGTTGACTGGTATATACAGTTATTATTGTTATTATTTTTTTCATTCGATGAATTTTCATCTATGTTACTATTATTATTATTCCTATTATTATCATTACCATTATTATTATTATTATCATTAAAATTAACATTATTATTATGTTCATTATTTTTATTATTATTCTCATTAATATTAAATGAAGATTCTATAGCTTGACTTATGTTATTTAAATTAGCACTTGAATCATGATTCATTATACTTTCTGAGGCGTATGAAAGAAAACTGATATTATTTTTATTAAAGTTAATATTATGACTTGTATCGTTATTAATTATTTTATCATCATTATCATCATTATTATCATCGTCATCATTATCATCATCATCATTATCATCATTATTATTATCATTATCATTATTATTATTTATATTTTGATTTTCTTTTGGTATTTGTAAATCAATTTCTTTAGATATATTATTTAAATTATTTATATCATTAATGTTATAATGAGTATTAAAGTATGCTTTTAAATATTCAATTAAATCAATACATTTATCATCTAAATTGTTTCTTAAATTAATTATATCTATTTGAACTACCTGTTCATAATTTTTAATAACCTCCAATTTTATTTTTGTTGAAATCAATTCTTCTTTTAGTGTCAAAGAACGATAATTATATTTCTCTTCTACTCTGTCAAGTCTTTTAATTTCACATTCATATAATTTTTGTTTTTCCATATAAGCCAATACATCTTGTTCTAAAGGCTGAAATTTCAATGATAATAAATATTCATCCTCTTCGGACAATGATTTGTTACCTGAGGAAGGATGATATTCATTTTCAAGAGCGTTAAGTTTTTGTAATAACTCTTTTAATTTACTTTCAATTTGATCTTTCTGATAATTATAATTATTCTTTTGTGGAATCAAATCCATAGAAAATGATGAATATTCCCTTTGAGTTTCTTCATAATTCTTTTGTAAATTATCAATTTGAATTAAAATATTTTGTTTTTGTTTATCCAATGCTGAAAAAGATAATAATTGAAGTTCTTGTTTAAATAATTCAATAAAATTCATTTCAATAATTCTTCTTGTTTTTATTGAATAAATTAAAAGTTTATGGTATCTATTTAATTTTATATAATTATTCTTATTTGATTCATTAGAAATAATATTATCTAATATATCATTGAGTTTATAAAATAGGGCTAATTCAAATTTTACATGCATAAAAATTGTTGAATAAATATCTGTTCTATATCTAGCAATTTCTTTTTCAACATTTGTTTGACTTTGCCTTAATTCTAAAGTCTTTGCAAATAAATCTCTTTCAATATTATCTTGAGTTTCTAAATATGAAATTCTGGTCTTATTTAATTTAAATATTTGTCTATTATTATTAAGAAAAAGATTTTGCAATTGATCTAATTTTTTTAAATTTGAAATTTTATTTTCAGCTGAGATTACTTTATTGGGACTATTATTATTAATATTTTCCTGATTATTACTATTTTCATTAGTTTCATTTAATTTATTAATTTTAATTTCCAATTCTTGTTGTTTTGAATTTAATTCATTTATACTATCTTTAATTTCATTAATTTTTTTGTCATAAGCTTCATATTCCTCATTTGATTGTACTATTATATTTTGTAAATTTGACAAAAGGCTATTTCTATTTTTAATATTATCTAAATAATTATTAATTTGAGTTTTAATTTGCTGATCATAATTTTCAATATCATTTTTAGATGAATTTATATCACAATTCTTAATATCATGTATTTCTAATGGCCATTCATATTTTAAACTATCTTCAAAATCTACACGCTGTTTCATAATTATTTTTAATGAATTTATACATTTTATTTTATCAAAATTGTTTAATTTATTATTATTATTATTATTATTATTATTATTATTATTATTATTATTATTATTATTATTATTATTATTATTATTATTATTATTATTATTGTTGTTGTTGTTGTTGTTGTTGTTATTATTGTTATTATTATTTGATATTCCAAGTATATTTTCTTTTTCTAATGAATCATTTTCATTATTTATATTTTGATTATTTATATAATCATTTTCATTATTATTTGACATCCTTAAAGCATCGTTACTTTCTAAATTATTATTTTTTTGCATTGCTGTTGATAACAAAATTTTATTATTCACTATTTCATTATATACATATGGATTCATCTTCATTATATTTTTAAAACCTTTTAAATTATATATTACATTCCATAGAGTACTTTCTACTGTGCCCTCCGAAATAGTATCTTTTATTGTATTCATAGATTCAATATCTAAAATTGAAGATAAACTAAATGGTGAATTTAAATTATTATCAATGACTTCTTTTCCATTTTGAATTACTTTTTCACATATTCCATTATTTAAATTATATACTTTTCCTGAATTTCTTTTATAAATTATGTATAAATAGTCTGTTTCTACCCATACTGAAAAAAAATTATTATCACTATTAAAATTATTATTTACTACACATAAATATAAATATGTAAAATGATAAAATTAATATACATAATTTATTAGATAAAAATTAAAATAAAACTTATTATAATTAATTTACCATAATATTTAGAAATTACTATGATATCTTTTAATGATAGTATAAAGAAAAAATATTTAGATAAAAAAAAGATGGAATTTTAGTTATTAATTTTGTTTTTATAATATTATATATATAATACATTTTTATAAATTTTTAACATTTATTTAATAATTATTTAAAATACCTTCTAGATTAACTAATTCTTTTACTCCTGTTTTATTAATAATTAAAATATTAATTAATTTATGAAATTCTTGATTTTCTTTTAAATGAGAAATTATATTTTGAAATAAAATAACAATATTTTCAAATTGGCGATCCAATACTTCATTAAAAGATTTATCGTTGTCATTTAATTGATTATTTTCTAATATTAATGTGATTTCTTTTAAACTTTTATTTACCGCTTGAATAATATTATTACAAATTAGTATATATTTATTGGTTATATATATATAAGCGTTATTTAATACTTTTAAATTTTCAACATATTTTTTAAAGGTTTGTAAAACTTTTAAATTTTTTTGAAAATACTCATTTATCTTTATATATATGTTATTGGTGCGTTTTTACGTTTTTATTATACAAAATATTTGAAAACATATAATAAAAATATATTATTAAATTATATATTTAACAAATTATTTGAATATATATAATAAAAATATATTATTAAATCATATATTCAATTAAGATAAATTCAGTATAAATTAATCTTATTAAATAATTAAGATTAATTTTTTATAATTACCTTTTCATTATGTATATTTGATAACTTAAGACATTTATTTAAAAATTCTTCATTTATTTTTTGAATATGATCATAATTTTTAAATACGTTATTTATTTCTTTTGATATAATAATAAGATTATTGATTTCTTCTTGCATTTTGTTTATATTTTTATTATTTTTGATATGTATCTATTATTAAAATTTAATATATAAATTTTTTTTTTCTTTTCCTTTTTCTTTTCTTGCTTTCTTTTATTATTGTTTTTTCTTTTCTTTCTTTTTACTTCTTTTAATTAATATTAATATTTCATTATTATATTTCTATTTAAATTAAATTCTATTAAATATTAAAGTATATGGTATAATTTAATTAAATATTTTTAAAATAATGTTTTTTAAATTATATATTAATATGAGATAACTATCTTTTGAAAGAATAAAAATAAAATAATAAATTATTACACAAGTAAAATTATATAATTATGTACATGATAAAATATTATTATAAATATTATTTAATATAAACATAAATATTTTATAAAATTTTATATAAATAAAAATGATAATAAAAAAAATTTTTTTTTATTATTATTTAATTTTATTTATGTATTATAGAATTTATCCATTAATTTTAATTAATAAATTATTTAACTTTGTAATTATTTATATATTGAATTTCTACCTATAAAATATATTACTTAATTAATTTAATTATATTATTTAATATATTTATTCAATCATATAATTTAATGTATTAATAAATAATATGATATTATAATAATATATTAAAATTTATAGTATTTTTTATTTTAATAAAATCTAAATTTTATGTTTATTTTTTATTTTTATTTTTTAAAAAAAATAAATTAAAAAATGTGGGTTTTTTTTTTTAAAAAAAAAAAAAAATAAAAAAGAAAATAATAATATTATTTATATTTATTTATTTATTTATTTATTTATTAAATATTAAATATTATTATTTAAAATTTAATATAAATTTTATTTTGTTTATTTATTATGTCAAATTAATATATAATATATAAGTAAACGATATTCAAATTAATAAAAAAAAATTTTTTTTATTTATTAATAATTATTTTTAATTAATTTTTTAATTTCAGTTAAAGTTTCTGTCAGTTTATGGATCTTATAATTATCATTATATTCATCTTTCTCTTTCCATATTAAATCATTAATTTCTGATATAAACTAAATTTAAAAAAAAAATAATAAATATGAAAATTTAAAGATATATATAAAATATAAAACAAAAAAACTATTTTAAATAAATAGTAAATAATTAAATATTAATAATACATACACTTTGCATCTGTGGTACTGCTTTTATTGTTAATTCAACATTTTTTAAATTTCTTTCTATATTTGTAAAATCTTTAATATTTAAATGTTTACATATAAACTTATATATATATATATATATATATATATATATTAATATTTGAAAATTGTAAATAATATTATCAAATATTTAAAAATAAAAAAAAATCCATACAGTAAGTACATATCTACATTCTTCGTCTGTAAGTATATCCGTTATTGATTGATTATTATTTAAATTATCTCTTTTATATGTACTAAATTCTATTTATATTATATATTATATATTATATATTAAAAAAAAAGGATAAATAAATTAAAAAGAAATATTAATTAAATATTACTTATTATATTTTTTTTTAATTTTTAATTATTAATTATTTAATAAAATATTTATTTATTTATTTATTTATTTATTTATTTATTTATATTATTTATAATTAAATACCGTTAATTCCATTCATTTTATTATTATTAATTGTTATTACTTTCTGTTTTAATGATTCATTATCATTTTTTAATTTTTCTATTTTTTTACTTAGTTGCTATAATAATAAATATTTTAATATACTGCATACTATATTTATTTATATATCAAAAAATATTTACAATCATTAATTCTTGTAATTTTTCTAAAGTAATTTGTTGTTCTGGATTTAATTTTAATTGATAATCTATATCATATCTATTTTTTTAAAAAAAAAATAATAAATATATTTAATATAATTTAAAGTCATTATATGAAACCAATAAGAAATGAATATTTCAATTACCTGTCATCAAATAAAGAACTTTTCTTTTCATTATTTATATTTTTTTCTTGTAATAATAATTTTAATTGATTATTTTCATTTAGTAATTCTTTATTCTAATAAATATAATTTTTTAAGTTTGATTTAGAAAATAAAAGCAAATGTAAATTTAACTATTAATATATAAAATTTTCTATTACTTTATTTTTTGATTCTAGTAGTTCTTTTTTTAATTGATAAATGTTTTTTTTGTAAAAGGCAATATTATTTGAATAGTCTTCATATTCTGTTTGAAATTCATCTAAACTAATATCTAATATATAGAATATTGAATTAACTATTATTATATTATATAATAATTTTATTTAAAAATATTACCTTTCAAATTAATATTATCATTATCCTCTGAATAATAATTATAATCCATTTCTTTATCATTCTAATAATAATTATATATTATAATGAGTTTATTCAACTTGTATATATAATAAAATTTCAAAATATTTATTACGTTATTTTCATATTTATTTTTATGAAAAGTGTCATCATATGTTGAAGTATCAAGTTCCTCTCTTAATTCTGAATAATTAATATTTTTATTTAGTTCTGAATCATTTAATAAATATTTTACATAATCAAATGCTGTTTTTCCTTAATTTTCATTTTTATTTTATTTTGTTGAAACATATAAATAAAGTTAATTTATAAACAAAAATAATAAAAATTAATTTAAATAAATTGAAATTTTTTATAATATATTTATATATCAATTATTTATTATAGATTATAAACCATTAATTGTTGTATTAGTTATTAAATCATCATTTTCATTTGATATATATGATTCTTTCTCATTGTATTCACTCTCTTTATCCAGAAATATTTCATTTTTATCCATTTTTCTTTATTATATATATTATTTTTATTATTGTTTTTTTTTGTTTTATTTTGTTTTGTTTATTCTTAATTTTGTTTTTTTAACTTTTTCTATTAAATTAAATGAAATAGAAAAAAAGAAAACTTTTTTTTATAAAAAAAAATTAATTATCTGTTAAAAAATTTAAATTATTGATTTATTAATAAATATTTTTTTTAAAAAAATTATAATTAAAAATTTTTAAAATTTTAAATAAAATTAAATTAAGAATACATTATTAAATATTAATAATTATATTTAATATTAATCAGTTTTAACAACCTTTCTAGATTAATAGATTAAATCATAACAATAAATAAAATAAAATAGAAAACCATAATACTATAAGAAAATTCGCACATTTAATAAATATATTTTTAAGTCTTATATAATAATCTATATTCTTAGATAAAATAATTAATTAATAAATATAAAAAGTTTATAAAAATAATGAATTAAAAATGAATACTTTATCAGACTCTGAAACTAAGCTTAAATCATCTATTGACTATCTTTCTTTGTAAATATATATATAATATATAAAATCATAAATCTATATAGAAAATGTATAAAGTATGTTCTAACTTTTTTAAATCTAAAAATTCAAAAATTCTAGAACGATAAAAAATTATGAAAATCAACAAAAAATTAAGAATAATGACCCAAAATATGTAAAATTAATGTAAATGAATTATATAAACTAAAAAAGATATACAAGATATATATATCTATAGTATTATATATATAATTATCAATAATAATTATAATACTAATAATATTTCTTTGATAAATAAATATTTTAGTCTTATAGAACTTTATGAGAAAATGCTCTCATTGAACTTGGAATATGCAGTATTACAGGATATCGATAATAAATTATGGAAAATATTTTATTCAGAAGTAGAATACTGGAGATCTTCAATTAATAAAGTATTAACATAAAATATTAACGTATTAATAAAAGCAACATCAATAACAACAATAATTGTTATTGTTATTTATTTATTATTATTTATTAATATTAATTAATTAACTATTTTTTGTAATGTTCATAATAAAAATAAAACAAAATAAAATAAAATAAAATAAAATATAACAAAATAAAATAAAATAAAATAAAAAAGCCAAATAGAAGAAATTCAAATAGATACATTGAAAATAATCTCTGGAAATTCCAAAATCAATTAGAAAAAATTACTTCATATTATAAATTGCTAAATTTAAAATTAGTACTTAATAAAAAATATGACAAAAATCAAGGAATCAGTATGTAAAATATTTATATACTTATGTTTCACTTCTTTCGAATTCAAATTCTTTTATTTATATAATGAATTTATTTTAATATATATTTTATATTCAATAATTATAATAAGAATTACTTAAATTAAAGGAACCAAAGAAAATTAATAAATCTTCAAATGAAGTTTATTTTTTTACTGTACATAAGAATTTGATTTTTCTTGGTGATATATGTAACTAGTTTTAAAAAATTCATATTATTATATTTAAGTAATATTGATAACAAAAAATTAATGCTTCTTTTTTATTTTATTTTATTTTTTTTTTTTTTTATATTTTTATAATGTTTTGATTTATTAATTAATAATTAATTAATATAGTAAGATATAAAACAATGTATAATTCATCAGAAGTAAAACAATGGACTGACGCTTTAAGTACTTATCAAAAAGCATATAAAATGTACCCAGATAATGGTAAATATAATTGTATATTCTTATTATCAATTATTATTAATAATAACAGTATTATGTAAATATATTTTATATGATATATTAAATAGTCGAATTAATTATACATACATATTCATAATATTATTATTTAAAAAAAAAAAAAAAAGGTAAACCACATGCTCAAATTGCTATGATTGAATCATATCGTAATAATTTTTTAAGCATGATATATTGGTATATATTAAGGTAAGAAATTAAAAAAAAAAATAGAAATAAAATATTATATTTTATATTTTTAATTTATAATAAAATAAATATAGAAATATATAACTGATATAAATATATATTTTAAAATTATAATTTTTACAATTAATTATAATATTAGTTATTGTAAATTTTATATCCATCCAATGGCGAAAGATAATCTTGAAACTTTTTATAAGCATTTAACAGAAAAATCTCAATCTCATTCATATATGTAAGATTATATAATATTAAATAAATGATTTATTACCATTATATTTGTTTTTATTAATATATATATTAACATTAAAATTGAATATTAGGAATGAAAATTTAAAAGAGTTTTTCCTTTTCCTTAAATTAATTCATTATGAATCAACAACTCAAAAGTATTAAATCTATTATATATTAAATTAAATAAATATATATATATATATGTATCTTATTAATCTATTTATAATAATATTATTATTATATAAATATATATATTTTTCAGAGATTTTAAAAATCTTTATCATCATTTATCTGACGTTGTATCAAGTATAATTAATGATAATAATTTATCAGGCTCAGAAAAAATTCAAACAATAAAAGAAATATATATTATTTTAATTGGTTATATATATATATCAAATGAAAAATTTAAAATGACAGGTTATTATATTTTAATTTATATATTTTTTATCTATATTTATCTTTTATTTATTTATTTATTTATTATTTATTTATTTATTATTTATTTATTTATTTATTTATTATTTATTTATTTATTTATTTATTTATTATTTATTTATTTATTATTTATTATTTATTTATTTATTTATTTATTTATTTATTTATTTATTTATTTATTTATTAATAATATTATTAATACTACTACTTATAATTATAAATAAAATATTATAATATAAAGATTCTGCTTCTGTACGTCAAAATATTAGAAATCATCAAGCTATATGTATAATCTTAATATTGGAAAATCTAGTTAAAAATATTTATTCATTAAATAAAATAATAAGCAATTATGATAATTTAACGAATTTCTTATTTAATAGTGAAGAAAATGAAAATAATAATTTTAACAATGAAAAAAATGATAATAATAATTCAGTATTCCAACTTTTAGTTCCAATTAATTTATGTTGTATTTGGATTGTAAATAATAGTGAAATAATAAGTATTTATAGAAATTATTCAAAATTCTATGAAGAAAATGAAATGGTATAAACTTTTTATTTATTTATTTATTTATTTATTTATTTATTTATTTATTTATTTATTTATTTATTTATTTATTTATTTATTTATTTATTTATTTATTTATTTATTTATTTATTTATTTATTTATTTATTTATTTATTTATTTATTTATTTATTTATTTATTTATTTATTTATTTATTTATTTATTTATTCATTTATTAATTTATTTATTTATTTATTTATTCATTCATTCATTCATTCTTTCATTTATATTCATTTATAAAAAATTATAATTTATTCCTTAAAATTATTAATATATATCCTTCTTTATTAAACTTTATTAAATACACAGTGCTATAATAGTTTTAAGAAAGCATTGTTTAATTTAGTTAATTCTCTAAATTCAATAACAGAAATTGAAAATATTATTGAGTATTTACCTGAGGATTGCGAACTTTTAGGCTTTTTACCATTAAGAAGCTATTATTCAACAATTGATTTTAAATCTGTTAATCAAATTATGAATAACGATAAAGGCATTGATAAAAGAAATCAATTTTATATTAGAGTAGGAAGAATACAAAATCTTATTAAATATCTTGTTCAAGTAAGATTATAATTATAACAGTTAATATCATCATATTATAATATTTATATTAATATATTTTTTAAAATATTCTGTAATATACGTTTATAATAAATAAAACAACAACATCATCATCATCAACTTCAATAATAATAATAATATAGAAACACCCAGATAAATATAAATATGACGAAAATGAAGAAAAATATGTAATAATGGATGAAGAATACAAAGTAATAAAACTATTATTTAATTTTTTTTTTCTTTTAGTTTGCTTGTTTGTTTGTTCTTTTAATTAATCTTTTTATAATATATATCAATATTTTTTAAATACAAAGAAAAAAGAAAAATCAAAATTATCAAAATTAATGGCCCAAGAAAGATTAAAAAAACAAGTTGAAGATTTAGAAGAATATGTTGCTAAAAAAATACAACCTTATATTATTATTGATGAAAACATTATTATTAATGATTTACCTTTATTAAAAAAATGGGTTTCATCAAAAACTTGCAAAATTGTAATTCCTTTAAATGGTAAATCACTTAATTATAATTATAATATCATTTGTTTTTAATATATATTAAAAATAATAATAATAATTAATAATTAAATAAATAATAAAAAATTTTTTTATCATTTTTATTATTATAAATTATTTTTTATTTTTCATTTTCTTTATTTAGTTATAAGTACTATAGATATTCAGAAACATGGAAATTCTAAGATAAGTTCTAGAGCAAGAGAAGCTATTCGTTTTCTTGAACAATATTCTATAAAACCAACTAAATATTTAAAAGTTCAAAAGGATAATGAAAAATGCGGTATTGATTATGAAAACTATTATTTATTTAAAGATCAAGAAGATGATGCCTTTAATGATTATGAAAATGATGATAGTTTATCTTTATCAAATCATGAAAATGATAGACCTAATGAAGAAATAAAAAATATGTTTACAGATAATGATGAATATTTACCTAATAATTATGAATGGAATAAAAAAAAGGAATCTGATATCAAAGATGAAATATCAGAAAGTATTACTTATTATCATAAGCATACACCATCAAGAAAATATAAATTATTAATTGAATGTATTAAATATTTTAATGAATTGGCTAAAAATGAAATTGCACAAATTATTGATATTAATAATAATGATAATGAAACAATTTATCCATTAATCTTAGTTACTAATAATAAAATACTGACAAAATACAGAGAAATATTTCAAATTGATTGTATGACTATGACATTACAAGAATTTATTAAATATATGGCTAAAAAACGACAAGATAGCCGAAAGGAATAAAATAAAGACTTATTTTATATATTCATAAACCAATAATATTATTTATAATATAATATAATATAATATAATATAATATAATAGTTTTATAACTATAAAAAAAATTAAAAAAAAATAATAATACATATATAAAATTTTTCATTCAATATAAAATAAATAAAAATTTAATAAATAAAAGTTTTTATATTATATAAATAAAAATATCTATATAATAAGATTTTTATAAAAAATATAATTTAATTTTATTTTATTTATTTATTTAGTTATTTATTTATTTATTTATTTATTTATTTATTTATTTATTTATTTATTTATTTATTTATTTATTTATTTATTTATTTATTTTTGATTAGATATGGTTGATTTTACTAAAAATATTTTAATATTATTTTATTAAAGTTTTTTTATTATAATTTATTATAATAAATTTAATGTTTGTATTGATTTTATTTTTATCTTAATTTTTAAATATATTTTTATTGCTAATTTCATCATGAAATTTAATTCTAAATTCATATTAATATTTTGAAATTAATAAATTATTATTTATAAATTAATTTATTTATTATTTATTTAATTATTTATTTATTATTTTTTGTTAAATTAAAAAAAAAAATAATTATATAAAAAAAATAAAATCTCCTTTTTTTTCCGTTATCTATAAAAATTTTTTTTAAACAAGTTTAATAATCATATATAAATAATGAATATAAATCAAGAACCA
>MCFG01000749.1:0-11232 GCA_002104895.1 Anaeromyces robustus | reverse complement strand
ACCCCATTATCGAAGAATTTCTTCATATTTAATTTAATGACATTAAAATTTCCTAAATATTTATCCCAGTTTTGATTTTCGCTTTTAGAGATTTTTTTATTATTAAAAATACTTTTTCTTATTTCTTTAAAAACTGTAATATGCTGAAATCATTTCAGCTGTTGTTGTTTTTCCAAAACCTGCAGGTCTAGAATCACATATATATTTTTCTTTTGTATTGACTTTTTTATTTAAATATAGTATTGATTCTGTTTTATCTACATAATATTTGGAATTTAACATATTTTCAAAGTTTTCTTCATCAGGATTAAAAATATCTCTTTTGGTATTTAAAATTTTCCATTTTTCTGATATGATAAATTTTTCAAAATTTATACGTACTTCTTCATTAGGTATATATACTTCTTTCGTATTACTATCATAACCTAAAAAACCATAGTGTACAAATAAAGTTAAAATATCATCTTTATTATTAAATATTGTCATATCACTTTCAAAAGATGTTACATTTATTTTTATCCTTTTCGAATTCATTAATAAAATTATAATATCTTTTAAATGATAAAAATTTTTTTCAATAACACTATGGAGTATGGATTTATTTTGAAAACAATGAATTTTTTTTTTCATAATTGCTTTTACAACAGAATATGATGAATATATATTATATTTTTTTCCATATATATTGTCAATTAATTGGTATCCATTATACCAATTTTTAATATCTTTTAAATTTAATTTTATTTCATTTTTATGAATTAATTTTTCATCATATAATAATTGTTTCTCATTCAATTTTTTTTCATACGATCCATTTAGTCCATCATCAAGTTTTATCTTTTTAATTTTTTCTTTATTTGTATTATCATGCATTTCACTACCAAATTTTTTTTTCAATAATTCTTCAATTTCATTTTCATTGAATCCAAAATATTTTGCCATCCATTCTGGAGATATCATTGAATAATTGTCAGAGATTTTGTATTCTGATTCTAACATAGGTAAAATTCCTGTTATATATATTAAAGCTAGAGAATTATTATTTATTAATTTTTTAAGAAAATTTTTATATTCTTCAATAGATTCTTTATCAAAGGTATTACTTTGAAAAACATAATCCCAATCATCAATAATAAGAACAATTTTTTTTTTGTTTCAAAATAAATATCATATAATATTTGAGAAAAGTTATTTTCATCTGTACATTCAAAATTTGATATACTTCTTTTTATTTCTATCAAAATTAATTTTTTAATTGCTTTAATTCCATTTTTAATACTTTTATCTGTGAAAAAATAATCCATATTTAATATGATAACATTAAATTTTCCTAAATACTTATCCCAATTTTCTTTTTTAGAAATATTCTTATCATCAAATATTGTTATTTTTTTATCTGTATTACAGTAATAGGCTGTAAGCATGTTTACAGTATATGTTTTTCCAAACCCACTAGGACACGAAACACAAATAGCATTGTTATTAGTATCTATTAAAATATTCAAATTTAATATTATTTCTGTTTTATCGACATAAACATTGGAGTTTAAAAGGTTACTAAAATTTTCTTCACCAGGATTAAAGGATATGTTTGACATATGATTTTTTTATTATTATTATTATTATTATTATTATTAAAAATTTTTTTTTTAATAATTGAATAAAGAATAAAAAAAAAAAAAACGAATTTGTTTTCTTTTTATATATTATTGTTTTTAATAAAATTTTCTTTTTTTTTTTTTTTTTTCACCTTACTAAATAAAGTAATAAAAAATTTTTTTTATTACTTTTTTTAAATTAATTAATAAATTACAAAGAAATAAATATGTAAAATATTTAAAAAATTAGTCATAAAAAAAAAAATTGTAAAATATTTAAAAAATTAGACATAAAAAAAAATTTGTAAAATATTTAAAAAAATTTGTAAAATATTTAAAAAAATTTGACATAAAAAAAAATTTGTAAAATATTTAAAAAAATTTGAAATTATAAAATCTTTATTTATTTATATTACTAGAATATGACATAATAAAAATAATAAAAAGTATAATTTATATATTAAAAGTTATGATCTCGTTGCATTAAATTGTTCTATTATATACATAAAACTTTTTTTTTTTTTTTAAATATTTGTAATTACAAAAAATAAAAAAAATAATCTAAAAAAATTTATTAAAACATATACCTTTTTATAATAATTGTAAATATTAATTATTATTTTTTTCTAAATTATTAATTTTTTTTATTTAAAATATGTTTTTTATTCAAATTATTAAATCATTTTATTATTAAATCAATTTATTTCATTAAAATTTATTTTTTCTTTATTCTTTTTTTCTTTATCATGATTTTTTCTAATTTATTTAATAATAAAAATGAGTTGTAAAATATTTTTTTAAGTTCATGATCAATTCTAGTTCCTTTATTAATTTAGATTATATGATTTTTATATGATTTAATAATGATTTTAAATGGATGACTTTAAATAATTTTACATAATTATATAGTGTATTTTAAAAATAGCAATATAATAATTATTATTATTAAACCGTTAAAATTGATATTAAAATTAATATTAAAAAGATTCATTAAGTATAAAAAATTTAAAATTAAGTTTATACATTTTATATTTTATATTTCAGTAATATATTAACATTAAATGAAAATTTAAAATGGAAAAATTTTCTTTTACAATAGTAATTTATATTTATATTTATATGTAGTATAATTAATAGCAAAAAAAAAAAAAAAAAAAAATATCATTAAATGATAAATTTGTATGAAAAAGAAATTCCTAGTTTTATTTTTCCAGGTATTATATTATTTGAATTATCTGAGGGGAAATTCTGATAATTATCATCGTAATCAGTAAATGTATAGATGATTAAAAAAAAAAAAAAAAAAAAAAAAAAAAAAAAAGATAAAACCATCGAAACATTAAAATTTTTGTTCTTTTTGAGAGAGTTTTTTATCTCTAATTAATTCTAAAATTTCATCTTTTATACCATTTATATTAAAATTAATTAATTATATTTATCAATTCATCAAAACGACATGAATTATTCCAATAATTACAAATTCTATTTTTTTACTTAAAGCTTGACATATTGACCATGTATTAAATATTTTTTCACCATTAGGCCCTTTATATCCATTATACCAATTTTCTAATTTTTCATACGTAATAGATTTATTTATTATCTTTACAAAAACCTCGGACTTCCTGTTCTGTGAAACCAAAATATTGATAATACATTTTATCGTTTAGCATTGAATATTCGTTAAAACAATTAATTGAAGATTGAGATAATTACTTTGCTATTGGTATTATTCCTGTCATATAAGTAAAAGCATTATATCCTTTATCTTTTATTAAATATTTTAAAAAAAGAAATATAATTATTTCATTCAATATAAGAAAAATTTTTTATTAGTAATTATATAATCCTATTCATCAATAATTAAAATAATTTGTTCTTTTAACTCTGAACTTAAACTCTGAAGATTTTTGAAAATTTTATCTATATAATTTTTTAATATTTTAGAATCTGGGTACAATTTTTTAATGTTATCTTTTAAATCTTGATTAATTGATGCTAAATTATTATATTATTATATATATTTCATATTTTAAATTATTATGTTTTATATAAAATATTATTTTGTTTATGAAAATAAATATGAAACTCTAAAATATAAACAAGACACTACAAAATGCTTCTAAACCAATTTTTGGTGCATCCTATCTTTATTATAAAATATATTAATGAAGTTATCTATAATATTTTTTATTATAAACTGAAATATTTTTCTAAATAGTAATTTCTATTAATGAATGGATAATATATAATATATACAAACATATTAAATACTATAGAATTAACATTAATATATTATTTTAATACTTTGTGGGTTTATCTTATAATTTTACATTGCATTTCAGTACATTTAATAATAATATAATAAAATAATAAATAAATAAATAAATAAATAAATAAATAAATAAATAAATAAATAAATAAATAAATAAATAATAAATAGTTAATAAATAAGTAATAAATAATAAATAATAAATAATAAATAAATAAATAAATAAAGTTAAAAAATGGCTTTTGTTTTTATTTTATTGTTAAATTTTTTTTCAGTAAAGTCATTGATATTCTTTATCATTTTTTCTTTCTTTCTTTCTTTCTTTATATTGCTCCATGTTCCTTTAAATAATTTATTATATTCTCATATCCTTTATTACATGCCATGGTTAATAATGTTTCACCTGAATTGTTTTTTTTATTTATATCAGCTCCATGTTCAATTAAATATTTTACAATCCTTTCATTTCCTTTATCACATGTAACAATTAATGGTGTATCACCATTTTCATTTTCTTTATTGACATCGGCTCCATGTTCAATTAAATATTTTATAATCCCTTCATGTTCATTTTGACATGCTTTAAATAATGGGGTTTCACTTTTATTATTTTCTTTATTTATATCCGCTCCATGTTCTATTAAATATTTTACAATTTTTTCATGTCCATTTTGACAGGCTCTGAATAATGGTGTTTCACCACAATTGTCTTCTTTATTTATATCTGCTCCATGTTCTATTAAATATTTTATAATATTCTCATTTCCATTACCACATGCATAATATAATGGTGTTTCACCACGATTAGTTTCTTTATTTATCACGGCTCCTTGTTCAATTAAAAATTTTACTATATTTTCTTGTTCGTTAAAACAAGCAAAATGTAATGGTATTTCACCATTCGAATCTTCTTTATCTATATTTGCACCATGTTCAATTAAATATTTTATTACATTTTCATTATCGTTTCCAATTCCACTTTTAAATGCATTAATTAAAGGGGTTTCACCATGAATATTTTCTTTATTGACATTCGCTCCACGTTCAACTAAATATTTTATTATATTTTCATTTCCGTTATTACATGCTCTATATAATGGTGTTATACCATAGTTATTTTCTTTATTTATATCTGCTCCGTGTTCTATTAAATATTTTACAATATTTTCATGTTCTTGTTGACAAGCATAAAAAAAAGCTGTTTCACCTTTCATACTTTCTTTATTTATATCCGCTTTCCCATATTCAACTAAATATTTTACAATATTTTCATATCCATTATAACAAGCACAAAATAATGCTGTTTCACCATTTCTACTTTCTTTATTTATATCTGCTTTTCCATATTTAATTAAATATTTTACAATAGTTTCATAGCCATTATAGCAAGCATCAAATAATGGTGTTTCACCATATTCATTTTCCACATTTATATCTATTCCATGTTCAATTAAAAATTTTATAAAATTTACATTTCCTTTTTCACATGCCTTAAATAAATATTTACTACTATCAACATCATCATCGTCGTCATCATCTTCATCGTCATCATCTTCATCGTCATCATCTTCATCGTCATCATCTTCATCGTCATCATCAAGTATAATAATTCTATATTTTTTAAATTGTTGATTTAAATCTGTGGTTGATATTGGTATTTTATTTTTATAACTATGGAGTAATTTAATAATATATTTATTATCAAAAAATTTAAAGCAATTAAAAATAATATTTAATAATTTAATTTCATTATTTTGTATTAAAACTTTAATTAATTCTGAAGATATATTTAAATATTTTGTACATTTTTCAGTAATAAATTTTAATCTATTGGAAGTAAGCAAGTTTTCATGGTAGAGTTCTAAAACAACATCTTTTTTATTATTAGAATTTATATTATTATTATTATTATTATTATTTGTTATTAAAAGTTTTAATTCATCAATATTTTCATTATCAATGGATTCTACAAATAAATTAATATTAAATTCATTTTTTAAAATCATTTGATGGATTGATACTATTATTAAAATTATTATCAAAAATTAAGTCGTTATGAAAATAATATGTTATTAATTGGTATAAATTATGATAAAGATGTTAAAAGTACAAATGAACAGTTTAAGCATCATACTTGTATCATAGAAAGATTTCAAAAATTAAAAAGTGATTGATTATATTTTACGAATATCAAATATTTTTTAATATTATATTCTACAAATATCATATATTTTTTAATATTATTATATTTTATTAATATCAAATATTTTTTAATATTATTATATTTTACAAATATCATATATTTTTTAATATTATAATATTTTATTAATATATATATGGAAATAAAATTATATAAAAAATAAAAAGTAAAAAAAAAAATAAAATAAAGATTGAATAAAAAAACAGTAAATAAATTCATATCAATAAATATATATAAAATATATATAAATATATATAAAATATATAAATGTATATAAATATATATAAATATCTATTAAATTAAGATTTTAAACCATTTTTTTTCTATCAATAGAAAAAAAAATATTATTTCTTTTTAAATGGTTATTTAAAAATATTACTTGAAATATTAAGATAAAATAAAATAAATTTGAAAATGAAAAAAAAGTAAAAATAAATGTCAACATTGAAATTAATAATGAAAAAAAAGTATTACGTTTTATAATATAATATAATATAATATAATATAATATAATATAATATAATATAATATAATATAATATAATATAATAAAATATAATATAATATGATATAATATAATATAAATAATATAATATAATATAATATAATATAATATAATATAATAAAATATAATATAATATAATAAAATATAATATAATATGATATAATATAATATAATATAATATAATATAATATAATATAATATATATACATTTTTTTTAAAATAAAATAAAAAAAAATTAAGACTAAAAAATAATAAAATTATAAATAAAAAATAAATATATATAAATAAATAAATAAATAGATAAATAAAAAAAATAAATAAAAAATGTTAATAAAAATTATAGATAAAATGTTAAGAAGGAATATGTAAAACATAAAATAACATAAAGTAAAATTAAATTAAAATAAAAAACTAAATTAAATTAAATTAAATTAATTATATATAAATAAAAATAAAAATAAAAAAATATATAAAATAAAATAAAATTAATAAATAAAAAATAATAAAATATAAATAAAAATATATTTATATATACATTTTGTTAATTTTCATTTTCATTATTATTTTAATCTTTATTATTATTCATTATTATTATTCATTATTATTTATTATTATTCATGTATTAATTAAAATTTTTCATTATTCAATGTTTTCTTTTTTTTTTCTCAAGCTTTTTTATTTTATTTTTTGTATATACAAGATTATTTAAAATATTTAATTTTTTTTTTTAAAATAGTAATATTATTTTTAATATTTAATAGTTATTAATTCTTATTTTTAAATTTAATAAAAGTTAACTTTTTCTTCTTTCTCTTTCTCTTTTTAAAACTATTAATTAAAATTTACTTTACATTACATTATGTAAAAATTACATATATATGAAATTTTAATTTTTAGGATTAAAAAAAATATAATAAAACTATTTATAATATATAATAAATAACAGGTATAAATTATTATTATTATTTTTTAAAAATTTTATATAAAATAAAATAAAATAAATAGTAAAGTAGAATAAGTTACAAGTACATATAAAATAAAATAAAATAAAATAAATAGTAAAGTAGAATAAGTTACAAGTACATATAAAATAAAATAAAATAAAATAAAATAAATAGTAAAGTAGAATAAGTTACAAGTACATATAAAATAAAATAAAATAAAATAAAATAAATAGTAAAGTAGAATAAGTTACAAGTACATATAAAATAAAATAAAATAAAATAAAATAAAATAAATAGTAAAGTAGAATAAGTTACAAGTACATATAAAATAAAATAAAATAAAATAAAATAAAATAAAATAAATAGTAAAGTAGAATAAGTTACAAGTACATATAAAATAAAATAAAATAAAATAAAATAAATAGTAAAGTAGAATAAGTTACAAGTACATATAAAATAAAATAAAATAAAATAAAATAAAATAAAATAAATAGTAAAGTAGAATAAGTTATAAGTACATATAAAATAAAATAAAATAAAATAAAATAAATAGTAAAGTAGAATAAGTTACAAGTACATATAAAATAAAATAAAATAAAATAAAATAAATAGTAAAGTAGAATAAGTTACAAGTACATATAAAATAAAATAAAATAAAATAAAATAAAATAAATAGTAAAGTAGAATAAGTTACAAGTACATATAAAATAAAATAAAATAAAATAAATAGTAAAGTAGAATAAGTTACAAGTACATATAAAATAAAATAAAATAAAATAAAATAAAATAAAATAAAATAAAATAAAATAAAATAAAATAAAATAAAATAAAATAAAATAAAATAAAATAAAATAAAATAAAGAATTTTCTTTTATTAATTTTTGATTTTAATTTATTTTAATTTTAATTAATATACAAAACAATAAATAGAAAGAAAAAAAAATTTTTTTTTACATAAAAAAATATTACAGGTTCAACTTAAAAAAATAAAAACATTTAATATAACTATTTTATAATGATTTTTAAAAAATAATAAAAATGTATTTTTAATTGTTTGATAACTTTAATTAAAAAAAAAAGATGTTTCTTTATTAATGTTTAAGAATTGCATTATATAAGAAATATTGAAAAAAGAATAAAAAAATAAAAAAATAAAAATGTATTTTTAATGTCCAATTTATATTATATAAACTACTTTAATATAAAGAATCAATTGAATACTTAATTAAAAATATTCATAAATAATGAAATATATATCTAATTATCTAATTAAATATAATCTTTTGCTGTATTCAGTATATTATAAATATATATTTTTATCGTAACCTCTTTTTTTTTTTTTTTTTTTTTTTTTTTTTTTTCTTTTATTGAGTTCGATTTGAATTGATAGATTATTTTTCTTGTCCTTTTCACAGAAAAAATCCAAAAATATATTGGAAAATGTAGAAATTTTATTAAAATTATCCTATATTAGTTAACTTTTTTTTTTCATTAATCATAAAAATAATATTACTTAATAATTAAAAAAAAAACAATTTTATTTTTTAACAGAATAATTAATTTTCGAAACCTTTTTTATTTTATTATTAATTATATAAATCTATTAATAATAAAAATTTACTATTTTCTTATTTATATTTATAAATAAGATAAGATAATATTTGAATAATCTAAATAAATAATTTTTTTAATAAACCTAAACGTAAAATATGATAGTTTTAAATTAAGTAGATTTTTTTTTTTTAATGTTGATTATATATATTTAATAAGCGAGTATATAATATTGTTATAATTTATTATCATACTATTTGAAATTTATTAATATTTATAAAAGAAATACATTTTTATTCCAAAGAGACCATACTTATGGGAATTATTATTATTACAATTTCTAATATTTACATTAAAACCATTTTTACCATCGTCTACAGTTAAAAATTTATTCTTAGTTCTTAAATAAACTTTTATTAGTATATTCAAAAGTAATACCACCATATCATTTTTTTTTTACATTAATATTATTTTTATCAACTGTTAAACATCTATCTTTATCTGCTCTTGAAAAAATATAACCTTTAGTATTTGGTGGTATAAACCAACCATTCTTATCTTTTATTATTATTAAAAATTAAAGAAATAATCCTCTAATTTCTCACATTCCAAATTTCTTAAACATAGGATTATTTCTTTGTATCCTCTTTTAATGATAAATCACTTGTTAGACCTTTATTATCATTATATTTGATATTTATGTTTTTAATCCATTTAATTTTATTAATATTTTTAGAAATATTAAATTCAAATTCAGAGTTTTCATATCACTGAGATGAAGCAACATATAGTGT
Organism: Anaeromyces robustus; assembly: GCA_002104895.1. Lineage (NCBI taxonomy): Eukaryota > Fungi > Neocallimastigomycota > Neocallimastigomycetes > Neocallimastigales > Neocallimastigaceae > Anaeromyces > Anaeromyces robustus. The sequence continues at coordinate 1,369 of MCFG01000749.1, read as the reverse complement.
TTAAATATATATAAAATATTATTAAAATATATATAAAATATTGTTTAAATATATGTAAAAATTACATATAACCATTAATTTTATGTATTTTATACATAAATATCACGTTTATTTATTAAGTTTTCTTAGATTATACTCATTCAGAATATGATAATAATATATATTACCAATTTTTATATAATTAATAAATAAGAAAGTGGTATATAAATAGTATATAGTAACCATATCAAAGAAATATTTGAAAAATATGGATTTAAACTTTTGAATGAATATAATGTTGATACTTTTCCATTTCTTGATAAATCACAAATACTATATACCTCAAATATAAATAATTAATTACTTTGTTGTATTTTATAAGAAAAAAAAAATTAATACAAATTTGGTAATTATATAAAAAAAAAAGTTATAAATAATTAAAACAATTATAAATAATATTTAAAAAGAACAAAATATTAAAATTTATGACATTAATTTTAACTGATTTAAAGAAATTTCCTTTTTTAAAAAAAAAAATAAAAAAAAAAGCTTTATTTATTATGTATAATAAGAAGTTTTATTATTGAATATAAATATATATTTAAATATTATTAACAGTCAGTTAATTGGGTTTAATATTATGTCAACTTTATTAATATATTTTTATGATAAAGAGTTACAAATATTTAAATTATATAAATTACATGCTTTTATATTCATACAATGTGGCTCATACATTATATTTAATACAATACATTTTAATACATTTAACACATATTTCACATATTCTAACAAATATTAAATGAATTATTTTAATTTGAAATATTTTAAATTTATTATATTATATTATATTATATTATATTATATTATATTATATTATATTATATTATATTATATTATATTATATTATATTATATTATATATATTATATTATATTATATTATATTATATTATATTATATCATATTATATTATATTTTATTATATTATATTATATTTTATTATATTATATTATATTATATTATATTATATTATATTATTTATATTATATTATATCATATTATATTATATTTTATTATATTATTTATATTATATATATTATATTATATTATATTATATTATATTATATTATATTATATTATAAAACGTAATACTTTTTTTTCATTATTAATTTCAATGTTGACATTTATTTTTACTTTTTTTTTCATTTTCAAATTTATTTTATTTTATCTTAATATTTCAAGTAATATTTTTAAATAACCATTTAAAAAGAAATAATATTTTTTTTTTCTATTGATAGAAAAAAAATGGTTTAAAATCTTAATTTAATAGATATTTATATATATTTATATACATTTATATATTTTATATATTTATATATATTTATATAT
>MCFG01000748.1:0-11242 GCA_002104895.1 Anaeromyces robustus | reverse complement strand
AAACCCTTTAGTTTTATATATTTAACTATACTCTAATAATCATTTCTTTTAATAAAAATCGGATATAATTGATTTTATCAATAATAAATTTTAAGTTTAATCCATTTATTAGTGAATTTTAATTTTAAATCTACTAATATTCGCGACAAAAAGCAAAAAATCAAATCATATTTATTATTTATGAATTTTACTATTTATCATTTCATTTTGTGAAAAAGCGAAGTTGGCGCAGTCGGCAGCGCGTAAGTCTCATAATCTTAAGGTCGTGAGTTCGAACCTCACACTTCGCATTTTTAATTATTGAAAATTTTTATTTTTTATTTAAAAATATTTAAAAAATATATAATATATTTATTTCTTTATTATTTATTTATTTATTTATTTATTTATTTATTATTTATTTATTTATTATTATTTATTATTTATTTATTTATTTATTTATTATTTATTTATTTATTATTTATTTATTTATTTATTATTTATTTATTTATTATTTAATATTTACTTTTTATTATTAATTAATTAATTAATTAATTATTTATTATTATTTATATTTATTTATTTATTTATTTATTATTTACTTATTTATTTATTTTCTTTAAGGTTTTTTATGGATAAATTGAAATGACCCATTTAATTCATAATAAAAATATTTAATATAATTTAATTATTTACTGATTATTAATACTTTATTTGTTTTAATAATATAATTCATTTATTTATTAAAGATACGGAATGAAAAAATTTTTTATAACTATTGAATGTAATGTAATTGTAATTGTAATGTAATAATGGATGTTTTAATTATTTATTAATAATTATTATTTTTTTTTTTTCAAAATCAATAAAATTTAATTTCGAAAAAATTCTATATATTATATTATTAACTTTTCGTTAATTAAAACAAATATATTATAATATATTATATAATATATATACAATGTATTAGATCATAAAATTTCAATTTTATTATACTATATTATACATTTATTATTTATTTATAATTTTACCATAAAAAATTGTAATTAAAACTATACATAATATTTTGATTTTTTTTTTTTTTTTTTTTTTTTTTTTTCTACTTTACACATAAAATTATAATTTAGTTTTAATAAATAAAATCTTTTTTTTTTTTATTATTAGTATTCTTTTTTAATTAAAAAAAAAAGGATTTTAAAATAAAAAAAAAAAAAAAAATAGAAAAAGATAATATAAATAATAGAATTTAAAATACTTAATTATTTGTTTTTATTATTACATATAATTTTTTTAAATTTATTATTTTTTATTTAATTATATTTCAAAAATGTTATCTTTAAAGCAAGAAACTTCAAAACTTATTTGCAAAAATATTTTAAAAAATAGTTTAAATACTTCTATTAGTAGTCGTATTGGTGTATCCGTTTTAAACAGACGTAATTACGGAACAAAAGAAATTATTTTTGCTGAAGAAGGTAGAGCTAAATTAGCTAATGGAGTTAACACTTTAGCTAAAGCTGTTTCTGTCACTTTAGGTCCAAAGGGTAGAAACGTTTTAATTGGTAATTAATCAAAATATCCATTGTATATATAAATTAAATTATATAATAATAATAATAATAATAATAATAGTAATCAAAAAAAAAATAAGATAATAATCATTTAATTATATATTTATATATTTTATAATTTTAATAAAAAAAAAAATTAATAATTTAAATAATAAAAATAAATTAATATTAATTAATCAATAATAACAAATAAAGATAATCAATATGGTTTACCAAAGATTACTAAGGATGGTGTTACTGTTGCTAAATCTGTTGCTTTAAAGGATAGATTTGAAAATTTAGGCGCCAGAATTGTTCAAGATGTTGCTATTAAAACTAATGATTATGCTGGTGATGGTACTACCACTGCTACTGGTAATTTTTTTTTTTTTTTTATTTTCTGTGTTAATATAATCATTTGAAAAAACTGAATTTATATTATGATGATTTAATTTTTTTTAAATAATTTTGAGGAAAAGTAATAAGATTAAAAATTTGGTAGAGTTATATTAATTAAAATATATTTTTATTTTTGATTTAATAAAAAAATTAATTAAAAAAAATAGTTTTAGCTCGTGCTATTTTTGCTGAAGGTTTAAAGAATGTTCAAGCTGGTATTAACCCAATGGATTTACGTAAAGGTGTTCAAATGGCTGTTACTGAAGTTGTTAAATTTTTAAAAGAAAATAAGCAAGAAATTAAAACAAAAAAGGAAATTGCTCAAGTTGGTACTATTTCTGCTAATAATGACAAGCATATTGGTAACATGTTAGCTGAAGCTATGGAAAAAGTTGGTAAGGATGGTGTTATTACTATCCAAGAAGGAAAAACTATGAAAGATGAATTAGTTGTTACTAAGGGTATGAGAGAGTAGTCTTTTTTTTTTTTTTTTTTTTTTTTTTTTTTAATATATTTATATATATTATTAAATTATACAAAATAATAATAATAATTATTTATATAAATTAATAAAATATTAAAAATTTTAATATTAATTATATGTTATGTATATATTTTTGCTTTATTTTATAATGCTTATATACATTTTTTTATGTTTATATTTTATATGTATTCTATTATGATTATAATTTTTATATATATATTTATTATTAATTTTAATATAATTAGGTATGCGTTTCAATAGACAAGGTTTTATTTCATCATACTTTATTACTGATATTAAAAAGCAAAAGTGTGAATTCAAGAACCCACTTATATTAATTTCAGATCAAAGAATTTCTGCTATTCAAGATGTTATTCCAGCTTTAGAAATTGCTGCTGAAAATCGTAGACCAATTTTAATTGTTGCTGAAGATATTGAAGGTGAAGCTTTAGCTGCTTGTATTTTAAATAAAATTAGAGGTCAAGTTCAAGTTTGTTGTGTTAGATCTCCAAGTTTTGGTGATAACAGAAGAGAAACTATTAAAGATTTAGGTATTTTAGTTAATGGTAATGTTTTCAATAATGATGTTGAAAATAGTCTTGATAAGGTAGAACTTAATATGTTAGGTACTTGTGATACTGTTACTATTACTAAGGATGAAACTGTATTTATTAATGGTGCAGGTGCTAAAGAAGAAATTCAAAAAAGATGTGATGCTATTAGAGAATTAATTGCTAACACTGATTCTGAATTTGAAAAGAAGAACTTAAAGGAACGTTTAGCTAAACTTGATGGTGGTGTTGCATTAATTAAAGTTGGAGGTGTTTCTGAGGTCGATGTTAATGAAAAAATTGATCGTTTTGTTGATGCTTTATGTGCCACTCAAGCTGCTGTTGAAGAAGGTATTGTACCAGGTGGTGGTACAGCTTTACTTAAAGCTTCAAAGGTTTTAGAAAAACTTCATGCTGATTCTTTTGATGTTCAATTAGGTATTGATATTGTTAAGAAGGCTATTCGTGTTCCAATTCAAACTATAGTTGATAATGCTGGTGGTGAAGGTGCAGTTGTTGCTGAAACTATTTACAATAGTTACAAGGTTGATGGTGTTAAGGAATCTACACCAAATGATAAATATGAACCATTCTCTTATGGTTATGATGCCTATAATAATCAATACTGTGATATGATTAATGAAGGTATTATTGATCCAGTTAAAGTTGTTCGTTCTGCTATTGTTGATGCTAGTGGTGTTGCTAGTTTATTAACTACTTCAGAATGTATGATTGTTGAAAAACCAAAGAAGAAGACTACTCCTCCACCAAACCCAGGTATGGGTGGTATGGGTGGTATGGGCGGTATGTACTAGATCCATAACACCTAATTTTTTTTTTTAAAAAAGGAGAGAAAAAAAAATACGTAAACTAAATATAATATCAACAAATAAAACAACCTACATACATTTATACATAAACAACAATTATAATATAATACATACGAATTAAACAAATTCTATTTTTTTTATTTATAACATAATAATTTTTTTTAATTATTGTAAGAAATATTATTATCTTAATATATCTTTTTTTTTTTTTTTTATAAAAAAAAAAATTATATAATTAATATTATTATTATACGACAATAATAATAATAATAGTAATAATAATAATATATTTTTATATAATTTGAAGTTTTTAAAATAGAAACTATTAATAATTTTTTTTTTTTTTAAAAAAAAAAAAAAAAGGATATTTTTTAAACATTTCATACCCGGTAAAAAACTAAAAAAAAAAAAAAAAAAAAATTAATTTAAAAAAATTCAAATAATTTATTCATAAAGCCAATAGAATTTTTTTTCTTATTTATAATATAATATAATATAATATAGTAAAGAAAAAAATTAAAAAAGAAAGAAAAAAATGAAAAAAATACAAATAATTCAAAAATACAAACAAAATAAAACAGTTTCAAATAAAAGTTAATAATTAAATATAAAGAAAAATAAAAAGTATATATATAAAAATATAAAAATAATTAAAAATATACAGATAATATCAAAAAAAAAAAAAAAAAAAAAAAATCTAGATAAAAAAAGATTCAATAAGAATTTATATAAATAATTAAATATATATTAAATAAATAAAAATAAAAATAAAAAAAAAAAAAAAAAAAAAACACTTTGTTTTTAGTTTTAATTATTGTTTTTCTGAAATTTATATATATATATTTATTAATAATAATTGCTCTTTGTTATCTTTTTTAATTTATATATAAGTTATATAAGTCATGATTTTAATCAAAATTATTTCCAATATAAGAAATATTATTTAAATTTAAAAAAAAAAAATTATATATATAAGAAACATTATTTAAATTTGAAAAAATAAAACTATATATATATTTATTTTTTATATTATTATTATTATTATTTTTTTTTATTTTTTACTATATATTTATTGAATTTTAATAAGTTAAATAGAATTAATGAGATTATTATATGTATTAAATACAAATAGATATTATTATTTTTCTCATAATAAATAAATAAATAAATAAATAAATAAATAAATAAATAAATAAATAAATAAATAAATAAATAAATAAATAAATAAATAAATAAATAAATAAATAAATAAATAAATAAATAAATAAATAAATAAATAAATAAATAAATAAATAAATAAATAAATAAATAAATAAATAAATAAATAAATAAATAAATAAATAAATAAATAAATAAATAAATAAATAAATAAAATGATATCATTCATAATATTTAATAGTAATTAAAAAATGATTAAAGTAAAACAAAATTTTATATTTTTCATTTTTTTAAATATTATTAATAATATAAATTATTAATATATTAAAATATTATAAATAATAATTGTCCAAAAAAGAATGAATTTAATATTTAAATAGTAGAATTGAGTTATAGCATTTGATCTTGCTAAATAATATTCACATTGATTATTATTATGAGTTATATCTCGATTAAAGATTTGACAATCTTTCATAATAACATCCCATCCAATAGTTTCCATAATATCTTGAGTATCAGGTCCCCAAATAGGATAAATTCCATCTTCTGGTTCTTTAATATCCCATCCATCACTATCTACTCCATGATTAATTAGAGATTTTAAAGATTTTCCCTTTTTCGCCATATAGACCATTAAAAAATCTGAACTTTCAATAAAAGAATAATCAATATGAGATAAAGAACTTGAACTACTCCAATAATTACAAAATGATTGAAGAGGTATATAATTGGATAATGTAATATATTTAAATTCTGTATCAAAACTTTTATCAATATATTCTTTGGATGGAACCCCAAAGGAAATACTACCATTTTTACCTGTTGCAATATTATATAGAAATTTTGATGCAGTAATTCCTTTGTTGTCATCTTTTTCATATTCTTTTATAAAATTTTTCAAATTCATTCTACCTCCATTCTTTCTAAGAATAGATTTAGAAGTGTTTATCATATCTAAATATAAATTATAAATTGGAGCATATTCTTCATGATAAATTAAATATCTATCAAAAATACAAAGAGGTACCCATCCTAAAAAATCAACTTCAGTATTATCCCAAGAAATTGAATAATAAGCTTGAGGTACAAGATAATCACCAATAGTATTAGAATTTTGTTCAAAAATATCTGGAAAATCTTTTTGGAAAGTTGTATCCCTATAAAAAAAAAAAAAAAGAGAAAAAGAAAGGAAAAAAAAAATATTATAATATATTAGTTTATATAATATTTATTATAATATTATTTTATTAATTTATTTTAAAAGTTATATATTTTATATTGATTTATATAAATAATTATATCATTATTCTTACAAGAATGATAAAAATCCTAATCCATGAGTAATTTCATGTAATAAAATATAAAGAAGATCACGATATTTGGTACTGAAAGATTCAGAATCCTATTAAGATAATTTATAAAAGAAAATTAAAAATTTTTATTATTGTTGATTTTATAAAATAATTAATGATTTAGCTTAAAAGAAAAAAAAATTTAAAATAGAAATTTAATAATTATCAATTAACATTATAGGGCTAATATATATATTTATAAATACATTTTTTATTTTTATACTTACACCAAAGTAAAAATCATAATGATAATTTATTTGAACGTAAATGTCTTCATCATTTGTCTTTAAATTATAAAGCTGTTTATATAAAGCTTTTGGAAAACTCCATTCAATACCATTAGCATCAGAAAGAATAAAAAGACTTGATGGAGAAGAAGAAGCAACAGCAGATGATTTTTTAGAACAATCTTCATTTAAACAAAATGGATAATAATCCACTGTGATATGTAATTCACTTTTTAATGTTATCATTTTTTGAATATATTGACCACATTTTTTTAAAGTTTCTTCAACTTTATTACATAAATCTTCCGAAATACCAAAATCACAAAAATAATCAAAAACAATAGAGTCAGACAATATAGTTTTAGAATTAGAAGCTCTTTCTGACTGACTTATATTTAGGTCTCTCTTCTTTTTTTGTTTCATTCTTCTTTCACTTTGACTTTTAATTAATTCTCTTCTTTTTTTAATTTTAATTTGATTTTCATTATATTCATATAATTCTTCAGAATTTTCATTATTTTCATTTTTATTTCTTTTATTTAAATTATCTGTATTGTTTTTATGAGACTGATGAATCGGAAAGAATTTCTTTTTAACATAAATTGGTTTTAATTGATCAAGTTTATTTTCTGGTAATACAAATTGAACATCAATATATTCATTTTCATTTACTTTCATTTTTTTAATATCTTCATTAATTTTTTCATTTTTTGATTGATCCATTTCTACATACAAATGGTTTTTAATATTATTATTAACATTAATATTTCTATTTTTTTTAAATTGCAAATTTTGAGTTTGATTTTTATTTTCACTATTATTATTATTATTATTATTATTATTATTATTATTTTTATTGTTATTATTATTGTTATTATTAGATTCGGTATAATTATTGGATTTAATTAATGTAATTTTTGGGGAAATATATTCTTCAAATAATGGATTAGGGATGCTGTTAGATTTATCGTTATTATTAATATCATCTTCATTTATTAAATTAACTTTTTGTTTTAGAATAGAAAAAATCTCATTACCATTACCATTATTATTATTCTTATTCTTATTATTAATTTTATTATTATTATTATTATTAATATTATTATTATTATTATTATTATTATCATTGTTATTCGAAATTAATTGGTCAAATGGTAAAGAATATCTATTATCATGCTCAATAATTTCAACATTAGATAAACGAACTTTATTATAAGTATTTATTTTTTCTAATTCTGAATTTTCATGATTAGTCTTGAAGAGTTGAAATTTATGATTATCTGATGTTTCTTTTGGTAATTTATCATATATTTTCATATTTTCAATATTATAAAATGGTTCTTGATCGGGTATATTATTTATTTTATCATAATTATTTGATGTTGATAATAATATTCTATTTTTATCGTTTTCGTTTTCATTTATATTTATATTTTTTTTGTGTGAATCTATATTAATATTAAAAACTTTTTTTTCAATAAAAGGATATTCATTTTCATTTGTGGGTATTTTTATGTTATCATTGTTTTTTGTCTTTATTGATCTATTTTTATTTTTTAATTCCTTTTCATATTGGTTATTATTATCTATCTTTTTATTATTATCATTTTTAATATTCACTGGCTTTATGCCTCGAAATATTACATTTTCAGTTTTGACATTGGCAAAATTAAAAACTATTAATAAAATAACTATGAAAATATAAAATTCATTTTTTTTATTACAAAGTTTTGAAAATGACATTAATTTTTTGATATAAATATAAATGAATATAAATATTATTTATAAGTTTTATTTTAATGATATATTAAAAAAAAGAAAAAAGAAAAAAGAAAAAAGATAGAAATAAAATAAACAACGATAAAAAAAAAAAAAAAACCTTTTTATATATAAAAAATGCTTAATTGTGAAAAAAAAAAAAAAAAAAAAAAAAAAAACAAGTATATTAAATGAATTTTTTTTTAATCTTTAATAAAGTTTAAATATTATTATTATTATTATTATTATTATTATTATTATTATTATTATTATTATTATTTTATTTCATTTCTTTCTTTCTTTTTTTTTTTTTTTTTTTGAATTTTCGCAAAATTTAAATAAAGATAAATCAAAACTTTTTATTATTATTATAATATTTCACATTGTATATATTATTATTTTAATTTATTAATTATTGGTAAACTATTATTTTTTGGTAATTATTAATAGTTTTTTTTTCTTTTAATATTTATCTACAATATATAATTTTATAAATTATATTTTTAACTTTTATTATTTGAATTTTTAATTTTTTTTCTTTATTATTTTTTTTTTCATTTAATTAAAATTAATTATAAAATAAAATTAAATAATAAATCAATCTTATTCAATCATAAATCAAAATTATAATTATTTTTACCGTCTTTAAAAATTAAGATCTTAAAAACTTTAACAACTTTATATTTCGAGAAAAAAAATATATATATAATAATAAAAAAAGGGAAAGGAAATTAATAACACAATACAGATGTCTTTATAATAATAATAAATATAGAAATAAGTATAAAAAAAAAATAAATAAAATAAAATAGAAATATAACAATATAAATATTTCTTTTTATTTATTTATTTATTTATTTATTTTTTCTTTTGTTATTTTTTTTTTTATTTATTTATTTTTTCTTTTGTTATTTTTTTTTTATTTATTTATTTTTTCTTTTGTTATTTTATATTTTTATTTATTATAATATATATTTTTATATATTATAATATATATATATTTTATTTTATTAATTTTTTTAATATTATGCTATTTGTTGTTAAATGTTTTTGTATTTGATTTTCTTTTTCTTTACCTTTATTATTAATTTATTTATTTTATTTATTTTTTTTTTATTTTTTATTTTATTTTAATTTTTATTTTAATTTTTATTTTATTTTATTTTAATTTATTTATTTTTTTTATTATTCTAAAAATCCAGTTCTTAAATAATTTGAATGAAGTGTAATGAGTTGTATTATGTGTATTTTTTTGTGTAATTTATTTTATTCTTCTTATAATTATTTATTATTTTTTTAATTTATTTTGATAGTTATTTCATATTATCATTATTTATTGTCAATATTATTATAATATTATTATAATAATTTTATATTTATTTTATTTTATTTTATTTTATTTTATTTTATTTATATTTATTTTATTTAATTTATTATATATATTTTATTATTTTAACGTATAACATTTTTATAAATATAAATATATATAATAAGTATTATTTAATTTATTATTAAAAATTTTTAGAAATATAAACTTATTTATAAACAGTATTTATTACAAAATTGAATAATAATAATAAAAAATATATATTTTTTTGTTATTATTTGACACTTTTAATTAATATCTATTTAAAATAAGATTGATAAGATATATTGGGAAGGTATTCTTAGTTAATAAATAAGAATATAATTAGAATTTCTATTTCTTGATATAATTAATAATTTTGGTATATACTCGAAAATTTTTATTATTATTAATTTCATTTTTATTAATTAATTATAAATATATGTAATAATAATAGATATGAATTTTAAAAATAATAAAACTTGCTGTTTATGAAAAGTAAATTTGATATTTGAAATATTTAATTTAATATTTGAATAAATAAAAGTTTTAGAGAAATATGTTACTACTAGTAATAATTGTTTAGATTTCTTTTAGTAATGCTTATGAATTGTATTAATTCTATAATGGTTGTCTTATAACAATTACGGGTACATTACAATGAGATAAACAATAATTACTAACTGAACCTAATATAAGACTATTTATTTTATTAATTTTACATTTTTTAAAAAAAAAATAAAAATCATATAAATTTAATAATTTAGAATTATTATTATTTTTCATTATAAATTATAATGTAATTAGTAATAATAATAATAATAATAATAATAAAAATAACTTAAATCATTGGTATATATTTACCCTTGCATGTATGTTTTTCCATTAGCTCCTAAAATCATCATATCTACTTTCTTTTTAGATGCCATTTCACATAAAATTTGACCTGGGTCACCCCAAGCATATTCAAAAAACACAATCAATCTAATATAATGTACATATAAGAAAAATATAATAAAATGAATAAAATGTAGATGATACAATTTATATTGTTTATATTAATGAAATAATTTAATTTTTTAATATTTTTTTTTTAAATAAAAAATTACAGTTTTTGGACAAGAACATTTTTTTAACGCTACTCTGACTAATTCTTCCATATTTTCTAAAGCTCTTTCTTTTGTATTAATTTCTTCTTGTTTTAATGATGATTCCTGATTTTCTTTTTTAATTTAATAGTTTATAATATAAATAATATAAATAATATAAATAATATAAAAATTATAAATTAATTAATTAATTAATTTTATAAATAAATAAATAAATAAATAAATAAATAAATAAATAAATAAATAAATAAATAAAATAAATAAATAAATAAAATAAATAAATAAATAAATAAATAAATAAATAATAAATAATATATACATATATAAGTTAAATTAAATAAAATATAAATAAAATATAATAATTAAAAAAATACTTTTTATGAACAGTCTTCCTAATTGTTAATCTTTTGGTTTTTTTTCATCAGAACTTATAAGTTTAATATTACTAAGATTGACTAAGTTGGAGGTTTCACTAGAAGTTGATGAATTACGAACAACTT
>MCFG01000747.1:0-11449 GCA_002104895.1 Anaeromyces robustus | reverse complement strand
CATAATCCTATTTTTTCATAACCTATAGATTTTAAATAGTTAGCTGCTTCTCCTATATAATCAATAGGAGTTTCTTTTAATATGGAAGGACCATCAGGTATATTAAAATAACCTAATGCAAGAGAATTAATTCCTTTATCTGATATTTTTTTTTGCTGTACTTTTAGAATTTTCAAAATCACCATCAGAACCAGAACATATAATTAATATTTTTTTTGGATAAGGATTATTTTCACTTTGACATTCAAATAAATTTCCATGAAAACCATCTTCTTTAATGGTAAATTCAGTTTTTTTCTCTGACATTTTTTTCTTTTTCTATATAATATCTATAATAAATAATAAGAAGAAGAATAATTTTATAATTTTATAATTTTAAAAAAAAAAAATTCAATGAATCTTTAAATTCTAAAATTTCAATGAATTTTTAAATTCTAAAATTTAAAAATCAAATTTCAAATTTAATTTTTTATTATAAAGCAGAAAAATAAAAATTTTAAATTAATTATTTTATTGTTTATTATTTCAAAAATGAAAATATATAATTTATTTTTTCTTTTTTTTTTAAAAAAAAAAAAAAGTATATAATTTTGTTAAATATGTAATAATTAAAAATTATTGAATTAATAAATTCGATATAATAAAAATAAAAAAAAAAAAAGGAATAAATATTTAATTTGTCAACTTTTTTTAAAATTTTTTTTTAATATTTAATAATATTTATAATTTTTTAATTAATTAATATGGTTAACTCTAATAATTATTGGCTGTTTTATTATTATATTTACAATTATTTTTTTTTATAGATTATTATTAATATTTATAAAATAACTTTAAAATAATAAAACTTTTTATTTTTTTAAAAAGTTTATATATTTTCAAATTATTTTTTCTTCTTCTTAAATAATTATAATACATTATATTATCATTAAATAAAAATAAAAATATTATAAAAGTTTATATTTAATATGGGCATAGATATAAAAGGAAAATTAAATTTTGATAAACTTTAATTAATTATTTAAGAAATATGAAAAGGTTATTTACACTAAAATACTTGATTTATTATAATTAATTTTTCCTACTAAAGAAATTGAAGATAAAAAGAATATTCTTAGTATGTTTAAATCTAACCACTAAAGTTTAAACAATATTAAAATGTCATATTGAGATTAAAAAAAAAAAAAAAAAAAAAAAAAGAATGATAATAAAAATAAATAAAAAAACTAAAAATAAATAAAAATAAAAATAATAAATAAGAATTATATTACTTAATTTAAAATAAACCAAAACAAAAAAATAAAAGAAAATACATGAAGTTTTTAGAAATAATTTTGATAATTAATCAAAATAAAATCAATATATATAGATATATGTAAGAAATTTTTTTATTTAAACTCAAAAATTATTATATAAATTTTCATATTTATATTCTTTTATTAAGTTATTTTGAAGCTCTATAATTTAATTATATTTATATTATATATACTTTATATGAAAAAAGGATTATTATTTATTTTTTTTGATTTTAAAAAAGAACTTTTTATATATATATTTTATTTTATTTCTTTTTCTTTAAATATAAAGAGAAAATGATTATTATTTCAAATTAATTACATCAAGTTTATTTTCATTAAAAGTAAAATTATATATATGAAAAAAATGTAATAGGTTAGGATTAATATAAACATTAATCAATAATTTTTTTATATCAAATTTCATTGGTATAAACTAAAATTTTTTTTCCTTTATCTTTAATAAACCAAAAATGATGAATACATAAACAATAAAAATTATTCTTTAAATAAAAATAAAAGATGATGATATTATTATTATAATTATTAAAAGTATAATTAAACATGATATAGATAAATAAACTAATTATTATTCTTAATAAATAGCAATAACAATTATTTATTTATTAGTATCAACAATAATTAAATAAATTGAACTCTTTTCTTTTGATAATAGATAAATAATTATTATATTTCAAAAATATGATAATGTAGAATCACTAATAACAATTATAAACTTACGAATTATTATTACAAATTATTATTACAAATTACTACAAATTATTACGAATTATTAGTTTATTATTCCAAGGCTGAGTGTAGCATTTCGGCAATGTACATGAAATTTTTTGCATTTACAGGTCCTTTACGCCACATTTCATATTGTAAATTTATATAAATATTTTTAACGCCACATTTATATAAAAAATTTTTAAGAGAGTTTAGTACTTGTATATTAAAACACTGAGTGTTGCATTTCGGCAATGTACATGAAATTTTTTGCATTGAATGTCCTTTACGCCACATTTTATATTGTAAATTATATAAATATTTTAACGCACATATATATAAAAATTTTTTAGAGAGTTTATATACTACTAGTACTTGTATATTAAAGCATTTCTTATTTATTTCATAATTTAAAGAATTATAAATATAAATTTTAAATTTCACTTAATATTTTATTTATTTCATAATTTAAAGAATTTATAAATTTTAAATTTCACTTAATATTTTTTTATTTCATAATTTAAAGAATTTATAAATTTTAAATTTCATTAATATTTTATTTATTTCATATTTAAAGAATTTATAAATTTTAAATTTCACTTAATATTTTATTTATTTAATAATTTAAATAATTATAGATAAATTTTAAATTTCACTTAATATTTTATTTATTTCATAAGTTAAATAAAAAAAAAAAAAAAAAAGAAATATTAATAAAAAGAAGATGTCACTAATAAATTGGGTTTCATAAATCAATAATAAATAAAATATTGATTTTAATAATATAATAAATTTTTTATTAATTTAATTTAAGCCACAATATAATACATTTAAATAATACGTTATTTTAATGCGCGATACATTTACAAAATACATTGCCGAAATGCACACTTCCCTTAAAACATTTCTTATTTATTTCATAATTTAAAGAATTATAAATATAAATTTTAAATTTCACTTAATATTTTATTTATTTTATAAGTTAAATAAAAAAAAAAAAGAAAATATTAATAAAAAGAAGATGCACTAATAAATTGGTTTCATAAATCAATAATAAATAAAATATTGATTTTAATTGTTAATTTATTTTGTTTATATAATTTATTTATTTAATATATTTAATAATTAATACATTTATTTAATATGAAAGAATTAAAAACACAACTTCTTCAAAGAATAAAATTATTGTCAGGTGAAAATATAAAATAGAATATATCATGTGAATACATGACTTTACATAAAATAATGTATAATACAAAAAATATAATGATTACATAAATTTAAGAATATTTACATAAATAATGTTAATAAAACATAAATATACTATTTACACGTGATTAATAAAATAAAGTTATAAATTTAAATCTTAACATTAATAATATAATAAATTTTTATTAATTTAATTTATAAGCCACAATATAATACATTTAATAATACGTTATTTTAATGCGCGATACATTTACGAAATACATTGCCGAAATGCACAATTCCCCAGAATATTATTTATATAATGTAATAATTTATTATAAAATGATGTTTACTAAATATAACAATTCAGATCAATTTCACAAAATATTAAAAACAATTGATCATTTTCCTTATATTATTCATAATATATTCATATATATTTATAATATATTTATAATATTATGTTATACCTATATCTTTTTTGTTATTTTATTTTATAATTAATTTCATTTTAATATTTATATTTACTATTCTTAATAATAATTGATATATTAATTTTTACTTTATCTATCAAATTATGTTTATAAATTTAAAGTTAAAAGAAATGAGTTATTTCCATATGCTTTTATTTATCAGTATATATATTAGCCATATAATTTCTATTTACATAACGCTTACTAGGATACATATGATTAAATATATATTAAATTAATCCATCGTATTATAGTTCATTCTGACGTTTCTGAATATTTCGCTCTAATAAAAAATTTAGAATTATTAAATGGAAATGTTAGTATTATAAATGATAATCTAGTAATAGAAACAAATAAACCTACTATATCTTTCTCTCTAGATATAAATTCTAAAATTTATGTTTCTGGTATCAAAGATGTTGATATAACTGATGTCTTATTTGATAAATTAATTTGTTACAGTGATTACTTAAATGAAATATTAAATATTCCTGGTGTTGATAGATATAAAATTAACTATTATTATCCTTCTTGTAGAGAATTAGAATTAGGTATAGAAAATGTTAGATATGTTATATTTAGTAGATTCAAGGAATATATCGATGTAGATAAAAATTATAAATTATTAGCTGATCATTTAACTTATCTAGGCTATAATTTAAGTGTCGATAGAATCAGCGTTGAAAAAAAATAGTAGCTTCTTAACTCTCTTATCTTATGAAAATAATATTAATGTTGTTAAAAAAACTTTAAAAGGTGTTGATGATAACATTTTCTATAGGATATGATATTATTTTTTTAATATCATATCCTATATAATTTCTTCTTTATAAAATTTAGTTATTTTGTTTAATTACCTTATCATATTCATGTGTTTTTTTTGAAATTAAATTAAATAAAGTTATGTTGAATAATTATTATTTAATAGATATAATGTGGCTTATATCTATATTTAATTCAAATACTTAACATTCATTTATGATATTTTGAATAATTGTTCTAACTATGGAATTTTATATGGTGATTCAATCTGTGGTGGCGGTCTCTTTGATATTATTCTTATTAATCCTACTAAAAGTAAACTCAGAGCACTTTTATCCTATGTACACAAATGGACTAATACTAATGAAATGACCTTTAGGTAATTTAACAACTATTGTAGCACATTTGTTGATACCAAACTCTCTCTTCCTCCTAATTATTCTGACCCGATCTTCTTTCTTGGTATTAATAGAATTCCTAAAAATTTTCACCTATAAATATCTTGGTATCCTATTTTGATAACTCTCTTTCCCTTAAACTTATTATTTCTAACTTTAACTCAAAACTTAACCTGACTATAATTTCATTCTCTCGTTTTCTCCTTAACCGTAATATTCCATTGGTTCTTAAATGAAGAATTCCCATATTATCGATATTTTAAATTACTACTCTCCCTTTTTAGGTTATAACAAGATTAAAACCAAAAAAGCCCAATCTATATTCAATAGAGGATTATTTTGGAGTTTTGGACATAAATCTATTAACCTAACACTTGCACCTATTCCATATCTCGTTAATTTTAGCGATTTGTGTTATAGCTCAAATTTGTTGTTTCTATAAATGGGGAAATCTTCATGAATTATTAAAGAACTAATTACAAATATTCCTACTATACTTTATTATTATTCATGGACTAAAGAATATCGTACCTTAAAGAAGAAATTAAAAGGTAATAAAGAAAATTACTGATAAGTATTTAACGAGAGATGTACTGACGAAAAATCCAGCTAATAGAGCATCTATATACAAGGTATTATAAATATGGACCTTTCAAAATATACAGGATCTTGCTCTATCATATCCCTAATTCCAACTTGGGTTCTTCTGATTATGAGAATACGCAGCGGTTTTCAATTTAACTATGAGTTTCTACTTAAAAATAAGTCTACACTTGAAAACTTTCCTACGTGCTGCCCTTGCTGTGGTGAAAAAACGTAAAGTTTTTCTCATTGGATATTCAATTGTAAGGCCTTTGAACAGGATAGAAATGCAATTCTTAATCATACTGATGACTTATTCTTGAAGTTTCCCTGAACTATTGAAGATAAATTACTGGAAATTTCTATGGACTTGGACGAAGATTGTAAAAATAATATATATTATTTGATGCTTAACGCTTTCCTTAATGAGAATTATGGATTTGAAAAACTAAATATTGATATGGAACGGAGACATTAGCATGAATTACTTTATCAAAAGTTCATCAGAGTCTCCTGTTCTGGTTATTGTGGGTTTGTTTCATTTTCTTACTGTTATTATACCAAATTGTAAATATATCCTTTCGAATTCTTCTCAAATTGGTATACATAATAATAAGAACATCTTGGCGGCTTCAAGGGCGTCGACGTCGAAAAAATAAGACATGGAATTTATTCTTACACAATTTTTTAATGGTATGTCATTCGTTAAATGGGTGAGGTTAGAAGTTTAACTTCTTTCCTTTTTGCTTATTTAATATTTATAAATTTGATTAATACTGTAATAAATTTTATTATTTTCTTTTATATTTTTTATATATTGTATATTCTTTTATTTCACATGTAAGTTTAATTTAATTATTTTAAATAAATAAATTAATCTTAGTCTAAAAAAAAAAAGGCATTTAATTTGGACTACCTCGGTTTTTTTTTTTTTTTTTTTTTTATATTGATTACCGCATATAATA
Source organism: Anaeromyces robustus (assembly GCA_002104895.1). NCBI lineage: Eukaryota > Fungi > Neocallimastigomycota > Neocallimastigomycetes > Neocallimastigales > Neocallimastigaceae > Anaeromyces > Anaeromyces robustus. The sequence continues at coordinate 5,057 of MCFG01000747.1, read as the reverse complement.
GTTTGAAATGTTATTATATTTTATATTATTCCAAAGTATAAATAATATATAATAATAATAAAAAAGAGAGATTAAACTATCTTTTCTTTAATATATATATTTATTTTTTAATCTTTATTTTAAATTATTATTATATGTAATAATTCAAAAATTATAACAAATAATAATATATATCATTGAATATAGTATATGTTTTACATTCAAAAATTATAACAAATAATAATATATTTCATTGAATATAGTATATGTTTTATATTTAAAAATTATAAATTTTGTTAATAATGAAAATGAATATATAAAAAAATATTTGATATATTCTTTATCTATGTTATAATTAATTGAATATATAAATAATAAAAAGCAATTAATAATTATTAATAATGTGTTGTTAAGTATAAATTATTAATTTAAAAAAATATATTATTTACATTAAATTTGTTAAAATTATATATTCTTAATTATTATTATGAATATTTTTTTAATTAAAATAAATTTAATATTTTTTAATATAATGATTTTAATAAATAATATAATAAATAAGTAAAATTATTACTATTTTATTTTAATATACAAAACAACAAATAATAATATAATAATTAAAAATTAAAATTTTACTATATTTTATTTTTTTTCAAAAAAAAAAAAAAAAGTAAAATTTATTTGATCTTGAATATTTTTAGTTTATTTTAAATAAGATTTTATTTTTGCTTTATTTTTAAAATAAAATACATATATATAATAAAAATAAACAAAAGGGAAAAAAAGAGAAAAGAATAAAAAGTAAATCTAAATTTCATAATTAATAGTTTTATATAATAAATATATATATTCATTCTTCATACATTAAAATATCGTTATAATGGAGGAAATTGGAATTAAAATTCAACCAGCTAAATCGGTAATATAATCATATAATAATAATATTTTATATAACTTTTATGTTTTTTTTTTTTTTTTTTTATTTTTTAATTATTTCATAATTTATAAGATTAGAAAAAAAAAAGGAATTAATATTATATATATTTGATATTATTAATAAATTATCTTTGATGTAAATAAAAATAAAAATAAAAATAAAATAAAAATAGCATGTATATACTATCAAATATTAATTCTATAATAGATACATTATAAAAAATATTTATATTGAATACATTTTAAAAATCCATTATTAATTATTATACTATTATTAGTGTATGAAAACTTATTTTATATAAAGTTAAAATTTATATTTATATATAAATTAATATTAAAATTTAAAGAAATGAATCATTCATTTATAATTAAAACAATATAATTAATAATTAGATGAAGTAAAAAGAAAAGGATAATAATAATAATTTTATTTTAATTTATTATTTGAGGATATTAATATAAATTTTAAAATAGATAAATATAGTAGCAAGTGTTTTATACATTTAAATATATACATTAAATAAATAAATTTCAATTGATGGATAAATGATTTTATAATATTTTCAATAATATTTTATTTTGTATATTCATAATGAAAGTTTAATTGTATAAGTTTATATATATATATATTATTTGAGTTAATAAAGTATTAAAATAATATTTATAGTATATAAAGTATATAAAATTAATATTTTTTTTATTTAAGTTATCATTATTGTTATATTTTTTAATATCATATTTTTATAAAGATCAATAAATTAATATACATAATATAAATGATAATTATATAATAATAATAATAATAATAATAATAATAATAATAAAAATGATAACAATTTTATTAATAATTTTTTTATTATTTATTTTTTTTATTATATATATTGAAATTTTAAAATATCAATTATAAATAAATTATAAATAAATTATTATGTTCAAATCTATTTATTAAAAAATTATAATTAATTAATATTTTTTAATATTTAATAAATATATATAATTTAATATTATAAAATATAAATAACAAAATTATAAAATGGAATAAATATTTATATAACAATAACAATAACAATAACAAAAACAATAAATATAATTAAATGATAATAATATATTTAATTAAATGATATACACAATAAAAGAATGAAAAGTTAAACAGAAATGAAGTGTTAGACGAACTTGAAGATGAAGATCCATATACTCAATATAAAAAACTTCAACGTCATTTAGAATTTCTTAAACTTCAAGAAGATTATATTAAAGATGAACAAAAGAATCTTAAATCTGAATTAATAAGAGCACAAGAAGAAGTAAAAAGAATTCAATCAGTACCATTAGTAATTGGTCAATTCTTGGAACCAATTGATCAAAATACTGGTATTGCTGGTTCAACTACTGGTTCAAATCATGTTGTTCGTATACTTAGTACTATTGATCGTGAATTATTAAAACCAGGAGCTTCAGTTGCTTTACATAGACATTCCAATGCATTGGTTGATGTTTTACCACCAGAAGCTGATAGTAGTATTGCAATGTTAGGTGAAAATGAAAAACCAGATGTTACTTATTCTGATATTGGTGGTCTCGATATTCAAAAGCAAGAAATTCGTGAAGCTGTTGAACTTCCATTAACCCACTTTGATTTATATAAACAAATTGGTATTGATCCACCAAGAGGTGTTTTATTATACGGTCCACCAGGTACTGGTAAGACTATGTTAGTTAAGGCTGTTGCTCATCATACAACTGCTTCTTTCATTCGTGTTGTAGGTTCTGAATTTGTACAAAAATATTTGGGTGAAGGTCCAAGAATGGTAAGAGATGTTTTTAGAATGGCTAAAGAAAATTCACCATCTATTATTTTCATTGATGAAATTGATGCTATAGCAACTAAACGTTTTGATGCTCAAACCGGTGCTGATCGTGAAGTACAAAGAATTTTATTAGAATTACTTAACCAAATGGATGGTTTTGATCAAACTGCTAATGTCAAGGTAAAATGAAAAAAAAAAAAAGGGTTTAAAAATATATAATAAAATATATACTATTTATAATAAATAAATATATATATGAATATTTTTTTTTATTTAAAACTTAATTTAAGTATATATAAATTATAAGATTAATATATATATTTAACTATTTTTTTATTTAAATATATTCATTTATTTTTATTAATATAATTTCTCTTTATATGTTTATATATATATTACATCTATAATTATTTTTTTTCTATAAATTAATAATAATTATAATTTTATATATTATTTATATATTTATTTTATTATTATAAATCATTATCTATTTATGTATATGTGTTCATATTGTGAATATCAACAATAACAACGAAAAAAAATTTTTTTAAAAATAAAACAAAATTATATATCATCAATTGATTATTCATAAAAGGTTATCATGGCTACTAATCGTGCTGATACTTTAGATCCAGCTCTTCTTAGACCAGGTCGTCTTGATAGAAAGATTGAATTCCCAACTCCAGATCGTCGTCAAAAGCGTTTAATTTTCTCTACTATTACATCTAAAATGAACCTTTCTGATGAAGTTGATTTGGAAGACTGTATGTTTTTTTTTTTTTTATAATATATATATATATTGATAATATTTATATATTTAAAAATTATATATTATTATTATAATATGGAATTATATATATTATTTCATTTATATATATTATGTTAATATTATATTAACATGTACATTATTATTATAATTGATATTATTTTATAAATAATAATTATTTACATAATAGTTGTCTCAAGGCCAGATAAATTAAGTGGTGCTGAAATTGCCTCAATTTGTCAAGAAGCAGGTATGCATGCTGTACGAAAGAATAGATATGTAATTTTAACTAAAGATTTAGAAAAAGGGTAATTTATTATTATTATTATTACTATTACTATTACTATTATTATTACCATTATTATTACTGTTATAATAATTAATATATAAATAAGAATTAAAAAATTTACAATAAAACGAATATATTTATTAATCAAATATTTATATATTGTATTCTTTGTGTTTATGTACATATTAATAATAAAATAGTTATAAAGCTAACGTTAAAAAGGTAAAAAACGAAAAAAAAAAAAAAAAAAAATAAAAAAATTATCATAAATATTAATAATTTAATAATATATAAATATTATTTTATTAACTATTTTTTTTTTTTTTTATTATATATATAATATATTAATGTATTTTATTTTTATTTAACAGAGCGATACTGACTTTGAATTCTACAAATAATTTTTTTTGTATTTGAAAACTATTTTTATGTTATATATTTCACTTTTAAATCAAATCAAAAGAGAAATGAATATATGCAATATTATATATTTATCATAATAAAAAAAATAATAATTATAAATAAAATATTATTAATAATAGTATTAATAATAAAAATATATTTTTTTTCTAATAAAAAAAAAAAAATTAAAGTAAAAAAAAAATATTATAAACGTAACCATACAAATAAAAAAAAATAAATAAATTAAAAACAAAAACAAGACAAAACAAAAAAACAAGTAATAATAATATTAATAAAAAATTAATAAATAAATTATAATAATAATAATAATAATAATAATAATAATAATAATAATAATAATAATAATAATAATAATAATAATAATAATAATAATAATAATAATAATAATAATAATAATAATAATAATAATAATAATAATAATAATAATAATAATAATAATCATAATAAAAATAAAATTCACAAATACATAATATAAAATTAAAAAAAAAAAAAAAAAAAAATAAAAATAAAAATAAAAATAAAATAAAATAAAAATAAAAATAAAAATTAAAATAATGAAATACAATTAATAATAATAGTAATTAAAATTTTAATAATCATAATAGTTGTAAATAAAAAATAATAATTAATAATGATAATAATAATTAATAATGATAATAATAATAATAATATAATATAATAATAATAATAATAAAATAATAATAATATAATTATAAATCAGTCAAGTAAAATTTTTTTTTTTTAATAAAAACAATAAATAATATTTAATATTTTTTATTTCTTTTCCTTCTTTTCTTTCTCTTTCTCTTTCTCTCTTCTTTTTTCTCTTTTTCTTTTTCTCTCTCTCTCTCTTTTT
>MCFG01000746.1:0-11519 GCA_002104895.1 Anaeromyces robustus | reverse complement strand
ATTACGACATAATCTATGATATAAATAATATTAATTATTTTTAATATTATTAAATCATAAATTTTTAAAATAAAACTCTATTAATCATATTTATTTAATCATTTCTCTATTATTTTTTAATTATTAATTAAATTTAAATATTTAAATAATCTAAATAATCTAACCATAAATAATATAATTACATTTTTAATATGGCGTATTTATTAAGAAATGTAAATTTTTGTATTTTAACTTGGTGAAATGGGTCACATCCCATTCCTACTTTGTCTCCTTTTACCACAAGTATTAGAATGGAGCATTCATATAATAACACATATAATAAATCTATTAAAAAAATTTTTAATCGATTTTCATTAGTATATAAAAAATTATATATTTATATTTATAAATCCACAAAATAACCAAAAAAAAAAAAATAATAAATAAATAATACATACAATGAAAACAAAAAATCTTTTAACCCTTTTATTATATTTCTTTTCTAATATATAATACATATTCTTTTTTTTTATTATCATTATTAATTTCATTAATATTACTTATTATTTTTTTCCCGCTTTTATCAATATAGCATAGCTATCACTATATAAATAGAAATATTGTGTTAAATCTTAATAAATAAATTTATTAATATATTCTGTATCATGTTTAAATTCATCTTTATCTTTATCTTTATCTATATCATTATTTATTTCCAACTTCATCATTATCATCATCATCATCATCATTATTATTATTATTATTATTATTATTATTATTATTATTATTATTATTATTATTATTATTATTATTATTATTATTATTATTATTATTATTTATAATTATTATTTATAATTATTATTTATTATTATTTACTATTATTATTATTATTTATTATTATTATTTATTATTATTATTTATTATTATTATTATTATTATTTATAATTATTATTTATAATTATTATTTATTATTATTTACTATTATTATTATTATTTATTATTATTATTTATTATTATTATTTATTATTATTATTATTATTATTATTACTATTTAATATTATTTTCATCTTAATCTATATATTTATCTTCATCATTATTTACATTTTCTTTTTTATCTTTTTCCTTATATCTTATAATATTTTCATGTTTAATATTATAATTAAAAATCTAATAATGAAAAATTCTTTTTATATTTTAAGTATGATTAAAATATTTTTATTTATATATATATATTTTTCTTTTTAAAAATCAAAAACATAACCTTTTTCTATAACATCATTTCGATGTAGATAGTAATAATGTATTAAAATAATGAAAGTTTTTAAATTATTAAATTCAATGACCATACAATAATAATAATCTTCAACAAAAGTAAAATTTATATTATTATCCTTACAATACTTTAAAGCAATTTTTTAAAAGAAATTTATATTCTTCTTATAATAATAATCATCAAAATTATAGTTTTCTTTTCCCCTTTTTTTAAATTGTAATTATATTCACAGAAAAAATATATATATATTTTGGTAATCCTTCTTTTAATTGTTTCCCCATTGATGCCACTTTTTACATTATAACCATTATTTAAGAAAAACAATTAAATTTCTAAAATTTAATCGTTTTTCTTAAATCTATCCTATCTGTAACACTTGAAAAATAAAATATATTACCAACAGATATCTTTATTTCTTTTTAAATCTATATATCTATTTTTATTCACAATATTAATTAATATCAATACCTTTATCATTAAAAAAAATTCGTCACTTCAAAATTATTATTGGCAATGGCAGTAAATAGTGGTACAAAACAATTCTCATTATAGGATTGATATTTACTCTTTTTTTTTTTTTTTTTTCAAAATAATAATCAAGATAATTAAAATAATTATTTTTTTATAATAGATTTTATAACTTTAACAGGAAACAATTGTTCATTATGAATACTTAATTTTTTTCTATTCTACTTCTTCTACCAAATTTAGATTGGTCATTTATAGTACTAATATTTTATCTCTTTTCGTTATTGTAAAATTTAAAGTTAAAACATGATTATTATTATTATTATTATTATTTATTATTATTATTATTATTATTATTATTATTATTATTATTATTATTATTATTATTATTATTATTATTATTTATTATTATTATTATTATTATTATTATTATTTATTATTATTATTATTATTATTATTATTATTATTATTATTATTATTATTATTATTATTTATTATTATTATTATTATTATTATTATTAGTTATTATTTATTATTTATTATTTATTATTATTATCACTTTTTTGTCTTTTAATTATATCAACTTCAACTTCATTTTCAAATTCAAGTTTACTTTTTTCATTAAATCTTTTATCATTAAATTTTAATAAATGATATATTATTTTTAATATATCATCTCTTCTATTTTGACTTTAATTAAAATAATTTCAATAGCCTTATAACTTTTAATATTGATAGTAATTTGAATAATATTATCAATAGAAATATAAAATGGCCTTATAAATTTTAATATTGATAGTAATTTGAATAATATTATCAATTAATTAACATATATTTACAAAATATAATACCAAAAAAAAAAATTTTTTTTTTTTTTGACTAAAGGACATAATCCAACTATTTATGGTAATATTAAGAAAGTCAATATCAATCTTTAATTCACTATCTAATATAAATTCAAGTACTTTATTTGTAAGAAAATCTTTTTTGATACTAAATACTTAAAAAATATCATAATATTCAATACTACCATTATTATTTAAAAGTAAAGTAGCAATATCAAATATTTATTATTTATTATAGCAACTAGTAATGGAGACACATTACAATCATATTGTATTGTTTACTATAACATTGATAATTTAATGAATTATAAATCTTAATAACTTTCTTTATTCTTTTCATTTAACACTATTTTCAATAGTGGGTATTAATGTTTTACAAAAAACATAATTGAAGTTAAATTATAGTTATTCTTTTAGTGGAAAATTTTTTAAGTGAAGAATTAAAAATATTATTCCAAAAAAAAATTCCCAACGATTGATGTTAATTATAAAAATAGAAATAGTGAATCCTTAGTTACGGTTTATATATTTATATTATATTAAAAAAAAGTATTATGAGCATTTATTTAATGAAAAATCGAAAAATTATTTATTTTTTTATAAAGAAGTCGGTAAAACCTTTAAAATTCTTGTCAACTTCAATTGTGATTTTAATATGGTTATTAATTGTGATAGAAATACATCAATAATGTTTTTTTCTTCTTTATTGAAGATTATGCTCTAGCTAATTATTTTCACAATCTTTTCTTTTCCTTAATAAAAATTGACTTAAATATTGATTTTTCCCTTCCATCAAGAATAAGTATGATGTCTAATGTCAGTTATTTTAAGTTTATTTATTAATAAAAACGTGTTCCAAAAATAAAATACTTTTCACCATGAAAGATTTCCAGAAATTATTAAAAGTTAATAAATCCATCATACCTATATTCAAATAAAAATATAATTATTTATGAAACAGTATTGTATTATCCACTATCACTATTTAATATTAAAGTTCAAGAATGGATGCATGATATGTTTTACTCTATTAATCCTAATCATAGATCATCATAGTGATGCTTTTTACATGGGTGTCAATATTAAAAAAATTATTTAAAAACGTCAATATAAATTTGCCATTGAATTATGTTTAATCCAACAATAAATGAATGATTAAATAAAAAAAACAATTTGAAATAAAAATATAATAAGATAATATTAATAAATATTATAATAATATTATAAATCAAAAGGAAAAAAAAAAAGTAAAATAAAAAATAAATAAAAAAACTAAAGGATATTAAAAAAAATGAACAAATATAATAATCAATCCATTAATTTTTTTCTGTTATAAATAAAAGTAATTTTATTCCCACATATATAATAATTATAAAATCATCCATATATATTATTACTATTGCTTTTTTTTTTAATTTCATATTTATATAACTTTTTTAAAAAAATCATACTTTTCTTATATTTAGAATATTTTTAAAAATTAAGTTTTTTTGAATTTTTTTTTTCTTGCCAATGTCGTCATCCATATATTATATTATATTATATTTACATTCAATAGAAGTAGATATTTTTTTAATTTTTTTTTCATTAGATGTTTAGTAAAAATAGGACAATTGTTAGTTATTTCATTTAAACTAGGTTCTCCTCCACCAATTAAAAAAATAATAAATTAGGTACCTGTTAGCAATTTTTTCCATTTCCTAAAATATAGATATTACATATATTATTGTTTCCATTATTAGAACTACGTTTGTAATTCTTAACAATATTATAAATTATAATGTTACTCTAATTCTATTATCTACACTAGAATTATCACTGGTCCACAAGTCATTTATAAACTATTAAAAAGATTATCTAAAAAATAAAAAAAAAGCTTCTATCTAAATCCAAGAAATAATTAATAAGAAAAATTAATAAACCAATGGTCAATTCTTTGATAACTTATCACTATAGAAATAGCATGAACAACAATTAGGACAAGAGATATTAACTAATTTAGCAGCTTTAGCGACTCTAGCATCAATTTTATATCCACTTAAACCTTCATTATATTCAAGAAATTCTAGATTAAGTTTTAAGTAGTTTCTTGAATTTTTCAAAATTGTTCATTTTAAAAATATATTGCTGTTTATGTCTCTATCCCAAGAAATAAAATAAAATAAAATAAAATATATAATCCAAGGTATAAATTATCGTTTAATTAATTGGATATCTTTTTTTTTTTTATTTTTATTTTCTGATTAACTGATATATAATTCTTCATATATTTTACAAAAAAAAAAAAAAAAAAAAAAAAAATAATAATAATAATAATAATAATAATAATAATAATAATAATATTTAATAATAAATAATAGCTAATAATAATTAATAATAATAATAATAATAATAATAATAATAATAATAATAATAATAATAATAATAATAATAATAATAATTATAATAATAATAATAAAAAAATTAAACAAATTTTCATATTTTTTGTTTTCTATAAAAAAAATTACATAAAAGACAAAACTTTTCTTTTCTTTTATTATTATTATTATTATTATTATTCTTTTTTATAATAAATCATTAAAAAATATACAAAAAATATAATTGTTTTTTTACTTTTTATTTATTTATTTTTTTGATAGAATTCTAAATTATATATTAATAACATATAATACATATTTATAAATTATAAAATATATATATATTAATTTTATTTTCTATGTCTGTAAAATTAACAAACATAAAAAAAAAATTAAAAAAAAAAGCATTTATTTATATATATATATACTAATGTATATTATAAATAAGTTAATTCTATTTATTTACGAACTTTATTTTTTTTTTTATCTATTCTTTATCTACTTTTTCTTTATTTTTCTTTATCTATTCTTTTTCAAACTTTTATTTTTTTTCTTTTTTTTTTTTTAATTATATTATAAAATAATGGATTTATTCCATTTATTTTTTATATATGAAATATTCCTATAGAAAATAAATAATAAAAATCATATGAAAGTATTCATACCATAAATATATTATATAGATTATGTAATGATACATATCATTTATAAATTTATTTATTTAAATACACATATGATATTAAATATTTATTTTTTATTTTTTTTTTTAAAAAAAAAAAAATAAAGAAATTACCAATTATAACCAGTAATTTTACAATCTTTTACAACCTTTTTAACACAAGCACTATCATTACTATTCTTACAACTGAATTTTTCCATTATACAACCTAATCTATCAACACGTCCAGGTGTTTGTTCATACCATTTAGATTTACCACCTTTACTGTTATGTTTCATTTCATAAACGGCTTGTTTCCAATTACTATTTTTAACATTTTTGATAAAGTTTGGCCAATTTTTATTTAATGCATCACAACCTAATTGATAACTCATGGCAACTAAAACACTTTTACGATAATTATTAAGATTAGTAAATTTCATATCAGTTACACATTTTACATGTGATTGAACATCATTATCTAATAATTTTTGTGCACTACTAGCAGTAAATTTATTGTTTACTTTGACATTATTAACTTTTTTATCCTTAGTACATTTTGTATTGGTTTTACAGCCTGTATTACAATTATGACCATAACCAATATGCCATAATTGAGATGTTTCATCACAATATGGTTGAAGTTTTGCTTTATTACTAACTTCTTCATACTTTAATATACCTTCAGATAAGGATGTAACAGTTGCACCATAAACATATGGAAGAACAGTTACTAAGACTAAAAGAACTATGGAATAGAATTTCATTTCTCCCCTTTTTTTTTTTTTAAAAAAAAATTTTTTTTTATAGTTACTTTTTTAGTAATTATTATTTTTAATTACTATTTTTTATTTTAAATTGTTGAATAAAAATAGAAAAAAAGGATTTTTTTACTTCTATTTATACTTTTTTTTTTGTTTATAAATTTATTATGATAGTATTTTTTAAATATAATTCTTTTTTTTTTTTTTTTTTTTTTTATAATAATGATTACAATTTCAAAAATTAATTTAAATCATTATGAATACAATATTACAAAATTTTTCAATTTAATTAATTTTAAATAAATTATTGTTTGGTATGAGAATTTCTTTTGTTTTTATTTTTTTTTTTTTTTATATTTTTTTTTTATTTTTATTTTTTTTATTCTTCTTTATAATAATAATAAATATAAATGTATTACGAATAAAAATAAATTTTTTTACGGTCATAATATGAAATAAAATAAAAAAATTTAATCTATTTTTAATATTTCTCGGTTAATATTATTGTATTTTAAAATTTTCCTGATAAGGAAATTTCATATTATAAATACGAAAATAAAAAAAAAAAAGTGTTTCATTTTTTTTTTTTTTGCTATGACCGGGGTATGCTTCTTTGACCTTCCCTAATGTGAAGCAGTAAGCCCACTCCCTAATAATTAGGTGGTAGTGTGTCCCTCATGGACTGCCATACTGAAAGTCAGCTTCGGCTTTCCCAATCATGTACAATAATTGCTGAATTTATATCCGAAAGCCACACATTCTCGGTGCCCGACAAACCTCAAACAAGGCTGATGAAAAGCCCAATGGTCACGTGATTCTAATTCACTTGGTTATTCTACGTTATTGATTGGTACAGGTTGGATTTTCTCAAAGAAACAATATTAAAGACTATAAGTGTCAGGCAGTACAATAAATTATTAAATTAAGAAGTTTGGTATAATTAAGGAAGGACAATACTTAACCTGGCGGTCGAACAAGTCCTGATGAAAAACCCACATAGAGGAAACATCAGACCCGCGGGGTCGAACCAGAGACCCTAAGACAACGCCTTAACAACCAGGATAAAAACTGGTTTGACAAGTGTTTCATCAATAAACCATTTATTTTATATTTGATAAGATTCAATATATTCTATATATTGTCGCGAATATTAGTGGATTTAAAATTGAAATTCACTAATAGATCAATTACATTTAAATTTCGTTATTGACTAAATCACTTAAAATTCGATTTTCAATAAAATAAACAAATATTAAAAAGTATTTAAATTGATATTGTAAAGGGTTTGGACAAATTAAATAAATATTAATCAACTTAATTTAACCCTTAAGATATTAATAAAAATAATCAGAAGAAAAATAACGATAACTCACCAAATATTGAAGATTTCCGCCACTTCGCTTTGATTTTATGCTCATTGGGAAGCTCTGCTCAAGAGCTACAACATATCTGAATTTCAGCCCATTTGGACCACTGGTTGGCGAGATATTGGACTTTAAAGGTTTACACAATATAAAAATATAATTAAATATTTACAAGGATCCATAAATAAATAATTATAAAATTTATATAGATAAAATCTTTTTATTTCAATAATTATATTATAACTTATAATAATAATAATCATTCAGATATACAGAAAACGCCTTCAAATAATTTATGAAATATTAATTAGAATAATAATAATAATTTATATAATATATTATAATAATTGTTAATTATTTTTATAAAAAATTAGAATAGTTGATTATTATATTAATTTACAGAAATTCTTAGAATTCTAAAAATCTCAAAAAGATTTAAAATTTACTTAAGATCTTAAATAATTAAAAATATCCCATTTTATCTATAATAATTAATTATACAGAAAAGATCATAAAAATCCAAAGATAAAAATAATTAATATATAGATAAATAATTAAATAGTATACTAAATAATTAAATAACTAAATAGTTAACTAGTTAGATAATTAGAATAGTTATAAATCTAAATCTTAGATTATGATTCTTATCATTAATGTAACGGATCGGTAGTTCCAATATTACAATTGATACCGATATTGAAAACGTACACGAAAAGAAAATAAAATAAAAGAAAGTTAATTATACTTTGTAATATCGGAACACCTTTCCTTTGTTAACCCGGAAGGTCGGCGTCGATATATATTAGTATAATTTTAATTTATTTTTTTTATTTAAAATTTGTTTTATTAGAATATAGTTTTATTAATTATTAAAAATTAATAATAACTAATCTTTGTAGTATTTCGAACTACTTATGAATTAATTATTACTAATATATATAAAAGTTATTAAAAGAATAAAAGCACAAAGAAAAATATTTTAACTAAAAGTTTTACACCTATTTATACTTTTTGCGGAAAAATAGTTTTAAAAATAAAAGTTCATAAAAAATAATAAAAATTGCTAGAAACTAAGATAATTTGTTATAAAATGAATCTCATAGAAAAATAAAGAAATATTATATAATTTTTTCTTAAAGTTTCTAATTCTATTCCATGTAATTCTATAAAGAAATACAGAAATAAAATACAGAAACAAATACAGAATAAAATACAGAAATTTATAATAAATAAATTTAAAATAAAAATTTTTATAAAATTTGGAACAAGGTGTGAGTCGAACCCAGAGTGTTCGCCCAGATGGTCATAGTTACTAACCACTAGACCATGTGATACGTATTTTTTATAAAGTATCAATTTTGTGTGAGTTAGCAAGATTATTTATTAATAAAATAATATATTCTATTAAGAAGATAAATAGAATTTACACTCGAATATTAAATATTAAATGTATAAAGATTATTTATTTTATAGTCGTATTTTATTTATTTATTTATTTATTATAAAAGTCGTATTATTATTTAAATATCGTATATAAAATTATTAATATTAATTAGATATAATCCTTTAATATATCTAACTATTATAAAAAAATTTATAACCAATTTCCTAAATATTATTAAATCCTATAAGTTTTATTTTAGTTTTCCTAACTAATTCCTATAAAACTAATTATTAATAATAAAAGAACCCCCCTTTCTACTTAATTTTATATATTTCTTATATAATTGTTTTTACTTATTATTATTTTAATCTTATTGGTTATAAATAATTAAATTTTTGTTTAATTTACATATTACATTTAATGTAATTTATTACACTATTATTATTTATTATTTATTATTCCTAATAATTAACTATTTATAAAAATATTTGTGTTATTTTTTTTATTTTAAATCCATAAAATTTCTCTTTTTATTTGAATCCTGTACCAAAACGCCCCCACTTAGACTAGACTTCGTCCCTTGAAGTCCTGAATAAGGGTATTTCATAATAAGAAAAATTTATTAAATTGTAAAAGAAAACTCCGATTTGTAGTTATTTCCATTGGTTAAATTATTGTAATTGTATTGTCCAAAAAAAAAAAAAATTTTTTTATATTTATATTTATATTTACGCGTTTTTTTTTTTTTTTTTCTAAGGTATGTAAAATTTAAATTTCCGTTATATTATTTTTTATAATTATTATTATTATTATTTAGTAATTATTGAAATTTCGATTTTGAAATTTGAAATTCTGAAATTGAAATTTTGAAATTTTGAAATTTGAATTTTGATTTTTCATCTTTTATAAATATTATTAACTATTATTATTATATATATATTGTAATATATATATTTATTCGTTTGTTTACTTATGTGTTTGTTTATTATTGTCTTATTTCTTATATATATTATATTATTTATTATACTGTCTATTATTCTATTATGATATTTCTATATATATATACTATGATAAATATTATTATATAATATATCTATATGCTATAATGTTTATTATTATATACTATTATATTATTTTTTATAACAATTATTATATATAATTGTACTATTATTATTATTATAAATATAATTGAAATGTCATAATTATATTTATATATCTATATATATATTATTTATATATTTTGATCATTTAATTAGTTTTATATATATATATATACTATACTCTTTTATTATAACTATATATTATTGTTATATGCTTTTATATATGTATACGCTCTTTTATCCTCTATATATTATTATTATATGTTTTTATCTATATACTATATTGTATTATTGCATCTATATATATATTTTTATAAAATTTTTTTTTTTTTTATAATTTTTTTATAATTTTTTTATATTATTATATCATTATTTTATATTCTCTACCTATAATATTATTATATCAATATTTTATATTCTCTATCTATATATTATTATATTATTATGTTTATAACTATTTATTTTATATATATATATAATGTATTATTGTTATCTCCTATTCTATATATCTATACTATTATACTCTTATATTGTTCTTATGTTGTTATATGTTTACTATATACTATTATATTACTATATTGTTATATATTTACTATATACTATTATATTATTATATTGTTATATATATCATGTATATATATATATATATTTTTTTATATTTATTACTATTATTTTTTTTTATATATATGTTATTATGTTTATCTTACGGTTATTCATCCTCATCATCAAGATTTATTTCAGTGAAATATGGAATAACATTTTTTAAGTGAATATTTCTATCAGCAATTTCACCTGTGATGGGGTCGCTCACAGTCACCGTGTTGAATTCCTTTTTTACAATTTTTAATGGGCCTGTGAAAAATGGATCTAGTTTTCTTCTGTTAAATACTCTGACAAGGACTAAATCTCCAGGTTTATATTCACTTCTCATTCTTCTTATTTGTTTTCTTCTGTCTTCCCAGAGCTTATTTGCCGTTTCAATGTTATTTATTGCTTCTCTGATCCATTTATCGTGAGTAATAAATTTTCTTAGCCAATATTCTTCTTCTTCCTCATATTTATTTCTTTTTTCAATATTTAATGTTAATTCAAAGGGTTGTAAGTCCCTTCTTCCATATAACAGTTCGAAACTACTATATTTCGTAGTTTCATTTTTGCAGGTTCTTAAGGCCCATAGTGCACTATAAAGAGTTTCATCCCAGTCCTTTACTTTTTCGCCTAGTAGCCGTAAGTATTTACATATTTCCTTGTTTCTATTTTCTACTTCACCGTTCGAAGCTGGATGATAAGTAGAAACATAGTGGACATACACATCGTGTAAGTCCAA
>MCFG01000745.1:0-11564 GCA_002104895.1 Anaeromyces robustus | reverse complement strand
TTTTTTAAAATTGGAATTATGGAAATTCACAAATACAAACGGAACCTTTTTTTAAATTAATGAATAATCCTAATACGGATTCAAAAAAAGATAAAGCAAGTACTTCTGCTGTAAATTATAATTCTAATAATTCTAATAATTCTAATAATTCTAAAAAGGATAACAACGGTAACAATGGTAATAATAATAATAGTAATAATGGTATAATGGTAATAACAGTAATAATGGTAATAATAATAATAATAATAATAATAACACAAATAATAAAGATAATAATACCAAGAGTAATGATAATAGTCCATCAAATTTAAATGATAATAAACTTAAATTGGAAGATATGCCAGTCAATAAAACTGTAGAAGAACCAGTGAAAATTAATAATAATCAAACAGGTAAATATTTATTTGTTATTAACCATACTATATAATTATATATATAATAATTATATATACATAATTTTCATGCTTTATTATAAAGATAATAATTATATACATAATTTTCATGCTTTATTATATAGATAATAATATCTTTATATAGTTTTTATTATAATGTATATAGATTTTATTTTTCTTATTAAAATATTATAATACATAATTAATATTTAATTTTATTACTTTATGACTTTATATTTATTTATTTATTTATTATTTTTTTATATATTAACTCTAAAAAGTAACAGAATCGATAGATGAATTTGATAATGTTAAAACTGATTCAAAAGTTAATCCTAAAGGTAATTAAAAATATTATTAATATTATAAAATTTAGAATAAGTAAATAATAATATCTTTTAATACATTATTATAATTAATTAATATGAATTTTTTATTTCTTTTTTTTTTTTTTTTTTTTTATTATCAATAAAATAATATATAGAAAAAGATGCCAATGGTAAAAATTTTAAAAAGTAAGTTTTAAATTTTAAATATCACAATTTATATATATTACTTTAGATATATATATTAATCTATTAATATAAAAATAAAAATAAAAATAAAAATAAAAATAAAAATAAAAATAAAAATAAAAATAAAAATAAAAATAAAAATAAAAATAAAAATAAAAAAAAAAAAAAAAAAGAAAATATAATTTAATTAATATTTTTAATATTTTTATTCTATTTATTAGTAATATTTTATTTGGTGTAGTTTTTTTACTCATTGGATGTGTTATGGTTCTTTCTGTAAGATTAATAAAAACAAGTAGTGAAAATAAAACTATTAAAAACTTAGGAAGACAAATTCTGGAAGATAGAAGACCTAATCCAAATCTTGTTACTTTTCCAGCTTTAAGATTAAATCCATTAGAAAGTAGAAATTTCAGTTATATTAATAATTCAACAATTCTTTCTGAAATGTTTATAAGTAGTAGTAACAATGAAAATACAACAATTTATCAACCATCAGTGGGATCAGTTATACCAAATGAAGATTCAGTAGCTTCTTTTCCACTTCAAAACAGAAAAAATGATGATAGGAGTATTTTTTCAACACCATAAAAAAAAAAAAAAAAAAAAAAAAGAATTATAAAAATTAATAATAATAATAATAATAATAATAATGAAAAAAAGAAGCCGATTAAACAATAAGAATTGAAAAAAAAAATAATTAAAATAATTATAATTATTTATTAATAATTAAAAAAAAAAAAAATTAAATATATATATATGTATATATGATATTTATTTTGAGGACATATAAATAAAGATTATTGATTAATCTTTATTTATTTTATTGTACTTGTAAATTATATATTATAATATATATATATTTTTTTTCTGCTTTTATGTTTCATAATATTATTAATTATTATTAAATCTTTTTTTTTTTTTTAAAAAAAGAAAAAGAAAAAAAAAAAATTAATAATTAATCAATGAATAATTAATTATAAAAGGTAAAAAGATTAATATTTTATCATTTTGATAATGATAAAGAGTATCCATAATAAAAAAATTAATAATATTATATATAAATATTTATTTGTATATATATTTATGTTAAAATTTATATTATATATAATATATTATATATTATTATAAATTAAAAACAAAATATTATAATTTTTGACTATTACTCTAATATCATTTATTTTTTAATGATTATTTATTTATAAGAAGAAAAAAAAAAAATTATTAAAAAATAAATAAATTTGAGTTTATGAAGGAATAGAATAAGAAATTATAAAGTATATAAAAATTTTTTTATTTGGTATTACTTTTTTATTTATATTCTATTCTTTTATTTTTTTTTTTATTATATTTTTCTTAGTAAAAATTAAAAAAAAAAAAGATAAAAAAAAAAAAAAAAAAGAAAGAAATTGTTATTTTTTTTATTATTTATTAATAATATTTAATAATAATAAATGTTTATAAAATTCTCTAAAAATTGAAAAAAAAAAAGGTAGTAATATAATAGTAGTATAATAGTAGTATAATAGTAGTATTATATCAATGTAATATATATAATTATTTAATATTTTAATAAAAATATTAAAAATAATAAGTTTGTTTTATATTTTTTTTTAAAAAACTAATTATTAAAAAAAATAAAAACAAACAATAAAAAATGCAAAAAAAAAAAAAAAGTAAAATAAAATAAATGAAAAATAAATAAAAAAAAATAAAAATAGTTTATAAAAAAATAAAAAATAAAATTATAATAATTAATAATAATATATAATAAATAAATAAGTAAAAAAAATAAAATAAAATAAAATAAAATAAAATAAAATAAAATAAAAATAAAAATAAAAAAAAGAGAAATTATTTAATAATAAATAAAATAAAAAATAAAAAATAAAAAATAAAAATAAAGTTTTAATCATTAAATAACAAATTTATATAATTAAAAAAAAAAAAAA
Source organism: Anaeromyces robustus (assembly GCA_002104895.1). Lineage (NCBI taxonomy): Eukaryota > Fungi > Neocallimastigomycota > Neocallimastigomycetes > Neocallimastigales > Neocallimastigaceae > Anaeromyces > Anaeromyces robustus. Next base: position 8,705 of record MCFG01000745.1, on the reverse strand, counting down.
AAAAAAAAAAAAAAAAAAAAAAAAAAAGAAAGAAATTATTTAATTTATTATTTAATTTTTTATTGGTTAAATTAATATTTATATTCTCAATAATAATGCTATAGAAAAAGGGAAATAAAAAATAATAATAATAAATACATAAATAATAATAATAGTAAAAAAAAACAATATATATTATAAATAATAATAATTCTCAACGATATGAGTCATAATAAACTAATTTGAAATAATATAAGATATATATTATATTATTATTATACGTTAAAAAGAAAAGGAAAAAAAAAATATGTTAAATTATTTTATTATATTAAAACTATTTAATTATTTTCATACTTTTAATCATTTATTTTTTATTCATTTTATCCTTAATAAATATTTAATATTAGTGGAATAAAACATGAATATATTTTTTTTAATTTCAACATTATTTTTAATATGACTCAAGGTTGATAAGTTCTAATTCATTCATTCTTTTTTTTTTTTTTTATAATTTATAAATAATTATACGTATAATATATATGGTTAAAAATACAACAAAAAACAAAAAAAAACATTTTTTTTATTGAGATAATTTAAACAATCTTTTAAATATCTTTGATTAAATAAGTCTTGAAAATAACGAATATATTAATGTTAATATATTCATTATTATTATTACCTTTATTTGATAATAAAAGTATAAATCCAATTTTTGATTATTAAAGCTATATTGTATTTCTTTTTTTTTTTTTTTTTTTTTTTTTTTTTAAAAAAAATTATAAATAGGCAAAGTTATATCAATTTTCATTGTATTAAATATTTTTATCTGTATTAATATCAAGCCACGAAATATATAAATAGGATAATAATTTTCCAAATTTTTTAAAATTCTCAAGTAATTATTAAAAAAAAAAATTTTTTTTATTTTCTTTATTAAATAAAGTTTATTATAAACCATTTTATTATTTATATTGAAAACTATAAAAAACGTTTTTTATTATAAATAATATATATTAAGTGGGGAATGTGTTAGAAATGTGAAATAAGGGTTAAATGTATTGAAACATAATGTATTATATATTTTGTATGCGCCATATACAATACACAATACATAGTATTTAATGTATTTAATAACTTTTATTATATTAATAAGTTTGACATAATTAAGTAGAACTAAGTTTTTAATAATAAGTGGGGTGCAGCTCTTCGTTTTGGGCGGTCTCCTTGGTAACAACTTATTAAGGTAGCTTTAGCGTTTAAGTACAAATGTAAATTATATGAACATATTAAGGGCGTCGACGCCTAAAAAATTTGTAAAGAATGACATATAATTCTGATACATTTATATGATATAATACATGATAAGTCAATAACAAAAAAAAAAAAAAAAAAAAAAAAAGACATAATTAAATTTACTAACTCTTAATTATTAATAATTAATAATTAATATAACTAGATTCTTACTTTTTTAAAGAATTCATTAATTAAAACTTTATTTATCTTACAATAAACCTTCTTTTAAAATTATACTTTCTAAAAAGTAACAAAATACTTTATATCCTTTTTTTTTTTACTTAATTTTTACAATGTTATATTTTATATTTTTCATTTTTCTTTAAATTTTTATTGAATAATTCTAAGGATATGAATAATTTTATTAAATAAAATAATAGAACTTATTAATAAATAATAAAGTATAAATATATTTTTAATAAATGTGTTGTTAAAAAAGAATATCACAAATTTAATTGAGATGTGGATAATAAAGGATAATATAATAATAATAATAAAGAAATAAAGAAATTAAATATTAAAGAATTAAATATTAATAATAAATAATTAGTAATTAATAATTAATAATATAATAAAAAAATTAAGCAAAATGGATTAAAAAAAATAAAATTAATAAATTAAAACAATTATTTAATTATTATATTTATTTAGAGAAATGAAAAATAAAAAAAAAATTAATTTTTTCTTTAAAAATTATAAAATTATAAAAATAATTATTAAAAAACAATTATTTAATTATTATTATTATTAAATAATAATTAAAATTTTAATTATTTTTATAAAAATAATAATAATAATAAAAAAATGTTTATATTTTGTGTAATAGTTATAAAACATATAAAAACTTTTCTAAATTATAATAAATTCAAAAAGGAAAATTATTGAAAAATAAAGAAAAAAATTTGAAAATTTTAATATATAAAATAAATATATTCAAATTATTAAATAAAAAATAATTGTCATTAAGATTAATAATAAACTGTGATAATTATAATTAATTAATTATAGAAGTTTTAAAATAACAAAATGTTATAATATTGAATAATAATAATAAAAAAAATTTTTTTTTCTAAATCCCCTTTATTTTAATCCTTTTTTTTTTTCTTGTATTTTATTCTATTTTCTATAATAATTATGAATTACTCAATAATAATAATTATAATAATAAAATGATTAATTATATATTATATGAGTATTTATTATTATCATCATGTTTTAACTTTTTAATTGTTGTTGTATTGGTTAATGATAATTATTATTATTTATCATTAATAAAGTACAGATTTTCATTTTAATATGTGTCTTAAAAGTAAATAATAATAATAATAATAATAAAAATAAAAAAAAAAGAACATCATTAATATTTTATGATAATCATTATTTATATAATACTTTTTTTTTTGTTACTCATTTTGTTTTTCTTTCATAGAAATTAATATTATATTAGGTTATATCATATATTTAATCCTTATTTGTTATTGTCTTTTATTAACATTTATTATTACTACTAATTTACTATTATTAATAGTTAAACAATTCTTTTTTTTTTTTTTTAATAATTAATAGATATTATTAGTGTTTTAAATATTTTATAATTAATAGACCATTATTAATTGTATAAGATTTAAAACACTAATTAGTATAGAATACTTTAATAGACCATTTGTTAAGTTGTTGTTATTGAAATAATAGTAGTAATAATAATAAAAATTATTATTTCAATAATAATAATAATTATTTTTATTACAAAAAAAATTTTTTTATTTAATATCCATCTATTAATTAATAATTAATTATTTATTAATTATTTTAATATTTTATTATTTAATAATTATTTAATTATAAAATAATAAAAAAATTAAAAAATAATAAAATTGAATATATTTGAATTAAATAAAATTTGACCCATTCCAATTGAATTAATCAATATTATTAATCTATGGAATATATTATTTCAATATACTACAGAATATGTTAAGATCTTAATAATAAATAAATATATAAAATAATATTCTTTTTAATAAAGATATATTAAAAAGCTACCAAATAATTTGTTTACTTTATTATTCAAATTGTATTTGTATTACTTAAATATATAATAAAAATTATTGATATTATATATATTTTTTTTAATTTAAAATAAATGAATTTTTATTAGTATTGGGATATTTCATTGGCTAAGATATATTTATTTAATTTATTCTAACCTATATGTAAAGAAAAATTATATTTAAATATTATTAATTTATGAAAAAAAAAAAAAAAAAAAAAAAAAAAAAAAAAAGACATCTATAAATAAAAAAAATATATTAAAATATATTATTTTATAAATAGATTATAATTATATTATAATATATATAATATATATTAATACCTATATTATTTAATATAAAACCAAAATAAAAAAATTTTAAAAAAAATATAAATGAAAATAAATAAATAAATAAATAAATAAAATAATTATATAAATAATAAATATATAAATATATAAATGAAAATAAATAAATAAATAATAATTTAGAAATTTAATATTATATAATAAACAATATATATAATAAATAATAAAAAATATAATAAATTTTTATCCAATAATAAATTGTTTAGAGTATGACAAAAATTAATTTTACGTTATACAAAGTTTTTTTTAAAACACATTTTTTTTTTGATATAAAAATTTAATATATAGTATTAATAAAATTTATTAATATATAATTATATATATTTATATAATTAAATATATATTATTATATTGTTTTTTTTACATTATGATTAATAATAGAAATGTATTAAAAATAATGTTAAAAAGCTTATTAATTAATTTTTTAAAAATTTTTATACATTTTGATGTTTTTTTTTTTTTTCATTATGTTATGAAAATCTTTAAATTAATATATAAATAATAATGATTAATAATTAGAATAATATTTCATAATTAATTATTTTTTTTTTATTTATTTATTTATTTATATCAATATTTATTATTCATATTTTTTTTTTTTAGTGTAATACAAACTATTTATTATATATTAAGATTTTCTATAATTACTATCTAATAAAAAAAAAATAAATAAATATAAATAAATAAATAAATAAAACCAAATAATATATGTTAATAAATAAGTAGATAAATATATAAATAATAAATATATATTTAATAAAAAATTAATAAAAAATTTAAATAGATACAAAGTAAAATAAATAGATGAATAGGTTAATAAATAAATAAATAAATAAATAATAAATAAATAATAAATAAATAATAAATAATAAATAAATGTTGATTTATTATAATTAAATATAATTTATATATTAAATTTTTTTTTTTTTTTTTTAATTATTCATTTCCTTTTTTTAAAAACTCTATTATACTATCAATTAGTAATTATAATTAATCTAATCAACCTTATAAATAATATATTTAAAAAAAGGATAAGATAAAAAAGGAAAATAGATTATATATAATTGCTTATATTTTCCTTTTTATAAAATATTATTTAAATTAAATAGGAATAAAAAATAAAAAAATAAATATAAATAATGGATTTTTAAAAATAATAAATAAATTATTTAAATATATTCAATAATATAATTTAAAAAAAGTTTTATCTATTCGCTATAAAAAACAAAACAAAACAAAACATAATAAAATAAAATAAACCAAAAATAAATAAATAATAATAATAAAATAAAAATAGGTAAGTAAAATAAAAAAAAAATAAAAAATATTTTTTTATTTATAATTTTTTTTTTATTTTGAATAGAATTGGAAAACATTAAATAATATAACAATAAAAAATTATATATATAAATAATAAACAAACAAATAAATGTTATCTAATAATAAACAAAAAAAAATAATATTTTTTTACAATAAACTTAAAATAAGAAAAGAAAATAATAAATAAGTAAAATAGGAGTATATGAGAATATAAATGTTTATAATAAATAGAGATAAATAATAAAAGTTAATATAAATTAAGTAATTTATTTATCTTTCATATAATAGTAAATGTTATTAACCAAAATATTATAAAAGTAATAATAATAATATATAATGTAAAAATAAAAATAATAAAAAATAAAAATTCGTAAAATCTAAGTAAATATTTTAAACAAAATAATTATCCAAAAAAATAAAAATAAAAATAAATATAAATATTTGTGCATATGTATTAATTTATATTATTATAAAAATGCACCATAATAAACAAAATAATATAATATTATTATATATTAAAAGTTAATTCATTAGAGAGAATTAAACACTATAAACACTATTAAATTTTAATATTATTAATAAAATTTTATAATATTTTTTTATTATTTTATTTATTTATATATTTATTTATTCGATATACTTAACATAAATATTTAATATTAAGAAAATAGTAGAATATTTTAAAGATTTCTAAAATATTATATTATATTTATTTATTTGTTATTATATTTATTAAAATAATAATAAAAAAAAAAGATGACAGGTATACTAAAAAATTCTAAAAAGACTGATAAAAAATCACCTTTAGTTTCTTCTTTAAAAGAAAATGTAAATATTTTTAAAAGTATTAAAAATTATATAAATAATAATAATAAAACTAAAACTAAAACTAAAATTAATACTAATAGTAATACAAATACTAATACAAATACTAATAATAATATTATTATATTTACTTATTCATAAAATTATTATATAATATTTTTATATATGATAGAAAACTAATCAAAAAGCTTTTTCTCCAGTCCCATCTTCTGATTCATTTCCTTGGTTAAATAAAGGAGCTAATAATCCTGATAACTCTGAATATTTAAATAAAATAGAACCACCAAAAATGGAAAAGAAAAAGGAAACATTATATTCAAATTATGATTCATTTTTCGATGATAGAAGAAATACTTATTTATCAGAATCATCATATACTTTTGATACATTAAATAGAACTTCTTATATGGAAGAATCTGAATATGAACCAATTGTCGAAAATCAAATGGCAATTGTTACAAATGAAGAACCACAACCTCAACGTTATTCTATGCTTTCTACTTTAGCACCATTAACTAAACATGTATCATTAGAAAAACCAACTCAAGATTCAATAAGATATTCTGAAGATAATTCTAGTATTTATAATGATTATTCTTACGTTTCTTATGAATCTGATTATGAAGCAGGTGATGAAAACCCAAAACCAATTTTACAGAATCAATTAGATGATAAAAAGGAAAATAATGAAAATAAGGAAGTTCCAACTTCTAAAAAATCTTTAGAAGAAAAAATTGAAAAGAATATTGAAAAATATAAAAAAGATGATGAAATTAATGTTTATGAATCAGCTAGTGATAGTGAAATTGAAGAAGAAGATTTTAGTTTAAGATTCCAAAGAGACAGTGTTAGAGATAGTAAAGATATTGTCAGTAATCATGTTGCTCAAAAATTACAAGAAATAAAACAAAAAGAATCCGAAGAAAAAGAAAAAGAAAAGAAGGAAGATAAAGAAAAGAAAGAAGATAAAGAAAAGAAAGAAGATAATGGTGAAGTAAAGAAAGAGGTAAAAAAATCAAAAGGTCAATTAGAAAGAGAACAAGCTGCTAAAGAAGCTAAAGATATTGAAAATTTAAAACCAAGTTATGTTGGTACAACTCATATTAAACCAGTTGTTAATGAACTTACTCCACAAATGGTTATTGATGCTGAAAAAGATGCTAGTAATATTGCTGATCAATCATTATCAAATATTCAACCACAATTTGTTGCAACAACTACTATTCAACCAAATGTTGCTTCTTTAACAAGTAGTATGATTAAACCACCAACTCAATCTATTTATCTTTCATCAAAGGAAATTGCTCCATTAGGTTTAAATCCTGATGATAGTACTGATGCTTTATTAATATCTCCAAAACTTGAAGAAGAAGATACTAAAAAGTCAGTAAAGAAAAATAAAGGTAAAGAAAGATCTGATTCTGATGATGAATTTTATAGAGCTAATGAAGGTAAATAAGAAATAAAAAAAAATTTTTTTTTTTAATTTTTTAATTTTTAAAATTTGTTTATGTTTTTTTTTTTTTTTTTTTTATAAAAAAAATATTTATACATTCAATAAATTATATATTTATATTATGTAAATATGTAAAAACATTTGTAATATATATATATAAATTAAAAAAAAAAAATTGAAAATGAAAAAAGAAATTATTAAGAATTATTTTAAATAATAAATTTCAAATTTTTTTTATTATAATATTTATTTTATTAAATTATTATAATTATTATTATTATTTTGTAAATATTTTAATCCTTTTTAAATAATAATTAATATTTTATTTTTATTTTTTTTTTAAATATATATAGGATTAAAGAATATGAATATAAATGATCAAGAAGATGAAAATAAGATGAATAAGACTAATAATATTGATAAAGAAATTGAACCAAAACCAAATACCCAAGATTCACCAATTAATGAATTAAATAATGAAAAACCTGAACATGATAATGAATTAAAACCAGAAGTTAAACCATCCTCAAAACCTTTATTAACTGCTCCACAAATTGAACCACCAAAATCTATGATGCCATCATTCTTAGATAATGAAAAAGAATATAAAGCTGTAGAAAATTTAAATCCTTTAATTTATTCTGGTTATTTAGAAAAATTATCTACTCATGGTCGTTTCCAAAGAAGATTATTTAGATTTGATGGTTTACTTTTAACTTGTTTATCAACACATAAACATAAAGTCCCAACAAATTCTAATTTATTAAATTTCCAACCTATCTTTTTAAAAGATGGTACAGCAGAATCTTTTGAATTCCTTCATTCTATAGGTAGATTTTATCCAAATGATCCTGTTAATCCAGAATTAATTAACCCATTAGTAGCTAATGAATTTCTTGGAAGTGAACATGGTATACCAGATTTAAATTCTCGTCAATATTATTATCCAAAGGTAATTTTTTTTTTCTAATATGTTTTAACATTAAATAAATTTTTTTTTTAATTAATATGTTTAATTTATTATAATATTATACATTAAAAAAAAAAATATATTTTTTTTGTTTGTTTGTTTGTTTTCAAATTTATAGGAATAATCCAAGAAGGATGGAAGTTAATAAAAGTAAAATAAAGGAACTATTAATGCTTTAATTGTTAAAGCACCATTATGATCTACTTCATTATAATTTGGATTATCTACTAAATGTGAAACGGTAGAATTAGTATTTCATGAACAATTTAACTACTGGATCAATGGAGTTTCATCCCATTCAAAACCAAATTCTTCAGCAACTGCTTTAGCAACGCATTTCAATCCATTCTTTTAAACCCCATTGACAACTCTTTTTGGTGTGTATTCTAAATTTTCATAATAATCTTTTATCGTCCAAACATATCTAGTTTTATTGATCTGTAGCAATATGTAAACGTTCAATA
>MCFG01000744.1:0-11600 GCA_002104895.1 Anaeromyces robustus | reverse complement strand
TACCGCTAGCTGAGTTTGCCTACAACAACTCAATTCACCCTTCTACCAACGAAACTCCCTTCTTTGTAAATTATGGATTCCACCCGTATATGGACGAATTCACTCTACTTCCAACAACTAATATAAATCACAAAACCATTCAAAAGGTTGCCGAAGGATTCAATCATATACAGGATGTCCTTCTCCGTTCTCAAGAATTATACAAGCGCGCATCCGATAAGAAGAGAATGACCGCTCCTACGTATAAGATTGATGATCTTGTCTGGATACAAGCTCCTCCTTCTTTGAACCTCGATTCCAGCTCTAAACTCGCTCCCTGTAAATATGGTCCATATAAGGTAACCAATGTCCTCCACAACAACAATTATGAAATTGATTTAAAAAAGTCACCTTTTCCTAAACATTACAACGTTTTCCATGTTTCAGAATTAGAACCTTTCATTCCTGTGCCCACTCGTTTCTCCAAAAGAAACATAGATCCTGAATCTATCAAGGATATAGTTGAAATTTCTGGTTTCAGAACTAATTACAAGAAGAAACAGTACGAATATAGAGTTCGTTATAAATATCGTACTGCTTATAATTGGGTTCCATCTTCTGAAGTCGAAGATAACCCTCGAAACCAACGCATTTTTATGGAATACCTTAATAGTAATAGAACCTCTGCTTCTATTAGTTATGACAACTAATTTTTATTTTTTTTAATAATTTTTTTTAGATAATTTATCAATATTTTTTTATTCTACTTTTTGCACCACTTTTTTGCCACTACCCTCTGTTTGCTTCCGACTATTTTTTTTTCAAAAAAAAAAAAAAAAAAAAAAAAAAAAAAAAAAAAAAAAAAAAAAAAAAAATTTATCAAAAAATTTTCAAAAAATTTTTTATCAATTAAAATATTTTTCAAATAATTTTTCAATTTAATTTTCAAAAAATTTTTATCAATTAAAATATTTTTTCAAATAATTTTTTCAATTTAATTTTCAAAAAATTTTATCAAAAATTTTTAAATAATTTCAAATAAATTTTTCATTTTTTCAAAAAATTTTTTCAAATTAATTATTCAAAAAATTTTTTCAATAAATTTTTAATAAAATTTTTCAATTAAATTTTTCAAAAATTTTTCAATAAATTTTTTCAAAAAGAAAAATAAAAATTTTTTTTTTTCTTTTCATATATAAAAAATCATTTTTTCTGTGATACCCATGCACATGGGGTATTTTTCAAAAATTTTTGATTTTTTCATTAATTAAAAATCAATTGGGCTATCCATATAGCCTAAAAAATTTTTAATATAAATTAATAATAAATTAATTAATAAATTAAGATTTGAAAAATCAATACTTTTTTAAAATTTTTAAATTTTTCAAAAATTTCAAAAATTTCAATCTACAGCCAAAAATTAAATTTTTTAAAAATTTTTTAAAATTTAATTTTTAAATCAAAAATATTTTTTTTTAAATATAAAAATATATAATTATCAATTTATAATTTTATTAATATCAATATATTAATATCAAAATTTATAAAATATTTATATCAATATCAAATTTATAAATATAAATATCAATATTAATATTAAAATATTCTTATCAATATATATTATATTTTATTAATATTTAATAATAATATTATATTCAACAAATTTTTATATTCCAAAAATTTTATTATCTTTTATTTTTCACATGGCCAATCGAACTTTTGTTCGAGTGAAATTTAAAAGATTATTTTTAAAGTATACTTTAATCTAAAAAACTTCAAACTTTATCTTTATAAAATTTTATATTTAAATTTTGATTATATAACTCTTTGAATTCGCCTGGAATACGAATTCTTGGAAGAGGACGTTGTTAAGGATTTGAATGGATTATAGATATAAGCCACATTATATCTATTAAATATTTATTATTCAGCATGTTTATGCGCCCCAAATCCTTATACAATTTAATTATTATTAATTTTATTAATAATACAGTTGAATATAAATTATACTTTTATTTTATTAACAAATTATATTCTTATCTTATATTATTTTAATATATATTACTATAATTAATATAAATATTAATTTACTTATATTATTGTATTGTTCAATGAAATGTATAAAAGATTGATGAAATATGTATTCTTACATTCTTTGTAAGATTATTAACCTAATAATAATCTAATAAAATATAATTATAAAATAATTAAACAAATTTAAATAAAGAAACTATATTTATAATAAAACTTATAATAAAATTAATATTAGTGAACACCCTACGTATTAGATTATTGAGCATTTCGACCAAGTTAAACTTTAAACCAAACTAAAACTTTACAAATTATTTAATTAGAAATAGTATAACACAATGATATTTGTAACGAAACTCATAATCAGTAAATTAGTAACCATGGTTTAGTGGTTAAATACTCTGACCATCGAGCTGAACTCCTTGGGTTCGACTCGCACTCATTCTCAATTTATAAAAAATTTTTTTTAAGAAAAATTTATTATTAATTTATGTATTTTATTTCTGTATTTTATTTCTGTATTTTATCATAGAAATTAATAGAATAAAATCAGAAATTTTCGGATAAAAATTTTTTATAATTTATCCTTTTTCCATAAGATTCTTTTTATCAAAAAAATTTAAGTTTCGAGAACTTTTTAGAAATTTTTATTATTTTCAAAAAAATATAAATAGGTGTAAAATTCATTAATAAAATATTTTTAAACTCGTGCTTTTATTAATTAGTTTATAAGTAATTTGAAATATTATAATAACTAATTAATAATTAATATTTATACTTTAAAATTAATAAAACTTATTTCTAACAAAACATATTTATTTTAAATTACTTTATTGTTTATAAACCTATTGTGTAAAAGCAAACGTTACAATATTGAACATTTTTAATATAATATGGTTACTAACTTATTAAATCATATATAAAAATAATTAATTATATCATATTTAATAATTATTAAATTTATTATTTATATATTATAATGTATTAAATTATATTTTATTTTATATATTAATAATATTAACAAATTTTTTTATTAATTAAAGTTTTTTTAAAAAAATATAAATAAAAGCTTATAAGTTTGTTCATTATTTTTGAATTTTCTAAATCATTCATTAACTTTTTTAATTATTTATGAAAATGTTTAATATAAAGTATTTTTAAAATTAATATGTTCAGTTGTTTTATTTTTATTTGAATAATAATGCCTAAAATTGCAGCAAATGCCTCTAAATATTTAAATATTTTTTATCAATATCAAATTTTGAAAACTTTAAATTGTTGTAAACTGAAAGAAGTAAAATATATTACAATTATAAAAAAGGATTCTATTATCATATTTTTATAAAACATTTGTTATTATATAACAGAAGTTAATAATAATTAAAATATTTTATCTCTGTAAAAATAATATCAATATCAATATAAATTTTATTTTATTAACAATAAATAAAACTAAAATAGAATAAAAATTATAATATTTACATTTTTAATGTAAAAATGGTTAATGATTATTGCATTAAAGAATTCACTAATATATTTGAAAAACCAGTCAATTTAGAAAATTTGGAAGTGTAACATTAAATATTTTTTTAAATATAATATTTATTTGTTAGAATAGATTTTTACTTCTTTCAGAAAAATAATATATTATTTGTTTCTAAGTAATATTGAAAATATTAGGGATTTACCTTATAATTGTTTTAGTGGTCCAATTCCAGAAAGTATTCTAAATTCATTAAAAAAATTGAAATCTTTGTAAATAATAATTTTTATAAAAAATGTAAAAATATTTTATAAAAATAAAAAATTATAGAATAAAAAATATGAAGTTATTATTATATATAAATTAAAAAAAATGTTAAAATTTAGAAATTTGGAAAATATACTTTCATATTGATACAACTCATTATAAAATGCCCATTATAAAAGAATTTAAAATTGAAATTTTATAAATTTTATATAATGTTTTATTTTAAAAATTTAATATTTATTTACATGTTTTATTGTTTTAATTATTTAATTTATCTTATAAATAAATATTTTTTTATATAAAAACATTGAAAATAATAAACATTTTAAAATCTATCATTGTATCAATAATTTTTTTAATGGAAAAAAGTAATTCATTTAAGAATTATGACATTTATAATATTAATAATAAATATATTAATTTTGAGAAAAGAAATTTCATTAATAATCCAGATAATATTAAGTATATAAAAATAACTTTTATAGCCATAATTATACTTTGTATTATTTTAATTATTTATATGATTATTCACAGTAGACCAAAAAGAGTAGAGAATATTGACAAAAGACATAATAATAATAATAATAATAATAAATTATCTTCAAATAAAGAGATTTCAAATAATTGTAAGACCGATGATAATAAAAATATTGAAAAAAAACAATTTTTATTAAATTATTCTCAGAAAAATATAATACAAGTATTTTCTTCTTCAAATGATAATACATCACAAAATTTAATCAATAATAATATGTCTAATCATTTAATAACTCCTTTAAATAATAATAATTATTTAAAACCACCTGTTTCAGTTATTAATAATTCTAATATAGTATTAGTTACATCAAATATTGATAATTATCAAAGAATGATATAAATAATACTACATATTCTATTTCAAATAATTTAAAAACTTCATCAAGTAGTAATTATAATTTAAAACCATCTGCTCCGGTTTTTAATGATACAGACATAATATTGAATGCGACAGCGCCTCCGGAAAGTGTTGTGTATTCCTAGTTATTATTATTTAAAAAATTAGTACAATAAATGAAGAAAAGTAAAAATATTTAAAAATAAAAAAAATAAAAAATTAAAGTAATAATTTTTAAATACAAATAAAATAAATATATTTATCTGCTTTAATTAATACAATTATAAATTGATTGTATTAATTAAAGCTGATATATAAAATAAATATTTATTTTATTTGTTAATTAATATAATGAAAACGAATAAATAAATAAAGAAACAAAAATGTTTTTTTATTAATAAATATTGTGTTAAAATCTAATATTAATGTTAGTTTACTTTTTATATAAGTTGTTATTATAAAATAAAAGTGAAATTGTAATACCTCTTTTTTAAGCACTTTATTATTCAAATTATGATTTAGCAAAAAACTATCATAGAAAAAAGAGGTAATATTAATTACAAAAGAATAAAATATAATGTTTTATCCTTTTTAAAGAAAGAGAGCTTTAGATAAACGTAAATTAATATTTATTTTATCTCATGGTTTCAATATTACATATATTAATAAATATCAATTAATATATAATTTTAATTTTAGCTTAACCAAAGTTATTTTAGAATTTTGTATTTTTAATAATAATTTTATATTAAAATTATTAAGTATTAATAAAAATAAAACACCAATGTCAAAAAATGCATTTTATGAATTAATCCGAAACGAAAAAGGTAAATTTGAAATAAAAGAATGGTATTACAAACTTTTAAATAAACAAAAGTATATGCAAATTGAATATATTTATAGTTATGAAGATAGAAACAATAATGTTAATAATATTCAAAATTATTACAAAGTACTAATAAAATTGATACTTCTGATAATGATTTTTTAAAATATATTATTTTGAGGAAAATTGAGAAAAAGAAATTTAATATTTTTATGGAAAAAGAATATTTACATTATGAGTTTAATAAAACATAATATGACAAATTAAAGAAAATTAATAGATTCATAATTTCATAAAGAAGAAAACATTTATTCAATTAATGATTTTTTTAAATAAAACAAGTTTATATTTAAAAACTTAAAAAAGGTTATATTGAACAGGAATTTGTTCTTTTCATTCATGACCTACAAACATGGACTATTAATAGATTGGTGAATTCTTTCAGTAAACATATATCAAATATCAACAACATTATTCATGACATTTCCAAACATTTCATTCCAAAAGTAGAGAGTTATTTTATAATCAGAATTAACTATGAAGACCCTAATACTCATCTTAAACTCAATAAATTAATCACCGAAAAACTATCAGTATCCAAGATTAAATGGGGGTATTACCAATAAAATTTGTAGAGCTAAATTAATAAACCCTCTTATTCAAAGAATTACTAATAATGTTCTTTCACCACTCAATATCGAGTTCTATAAATACCTATATCGTAGCTCACCATTCTTTAACCTATGTGTTAATTGACTGGAATAGTGAAAAACGAGATGGTCCCTTATATTTCAATCTATTTTCAAACCGATAGGTATCTTCCTCCAAAAAGTTGGTAACAGTAAATATCTCCAAGATCATAACGTTAAATTCCCCTTCCTTAATAATTCAAATCAATACTCAGAAGATCTGATCCAATAATCCCTCACATGGAGGGCCTCTCTGTATGTGTTCATTCATCTTGCTCTTTTTACTCTGATCCCTTTGAATACTAGTATATTATTTCAATTAATATTACATCTTTTTGGAGTTCCACTTGCTCAATTGGTAATGTTTATGTACCCGTGACTACTCAAAAACTTCACAAAGATAAAATTATTTTATAAATTAAAAAATGGTTAAATTCGCATAAAAAAAAATAAACCAGCCATTCTTGTTGGAGACTTTAATATGAAGAAAAATTAACTTTCTTCTATTATTTCCTATCTCTCACAACATTGGAATATTATGGACATGGTTAGTCCACAGTACACAAGAGTTTCTGGACTTCATCGATCATGCATTGACTTTGCTATTATCAATGATACTTTATTTGAATTTATTAATAAAATTTCAGCTTGAAATTCTTTCCTCAATATCTCTGATCATCTTCCTATTCTAATTTCCTGTAACAAGAAGACTACAAATGACTTCATCTCCCCTTCCCCTTCTAAAACTTTCAAATGGTCAAGAGAAGTATGTAAATCTAATGATTAAAAAATCGCTCTTCGCAACTCCTTTTCTATTTTAGCAAAGGAATTTAATTCTAATAATCTCTTCATTGACAAGATGCTGTCAAAATTTGTACAAACTTCCAATAAAGTAGAAGATAGTATCAAGGCTTGTATCCCCTCAAACCTTCATGGTTCCTTGTTTCATTGCCCTCACTGCCCTCACTGCCCTCACTATATCAAGAAACTTTTTCACGAAAAGCATATTATATATACTAAAATCAAAAAATTTCCCATCAATCATGATACTTCAAATATCTCAGAATTTCTCAACCTATGTAACTCCTATAATAAAATGTATGTAAATATTATATCAATTAAAAAGGACATAAGGAAAAATCTTTTTTCGGACTATATTAAATTTATTTGTGATAATTTTGAAAATAAAAATACTAGGAAAGGATAGCAAAACTTAAATAAATTAGGCAAACCATCTTATTCTACCTCTCCTCCCCTTGATATCATCAAAGATAACAATGATAGTCTTTTATTTTTCAAGGAGGATACACTTCGTCGTTTTGCTGAACACTATGAACTCTTAGTTTCTAATGTTACTAGTCATAGTCTTAACAAAGAATTTTTGGAAAATAAACTTGGATTTCCTCCTCCAGACTCTTTTGAATGGAATATCAATATTCTAATTACTATTTCTGAAATTTACGAAACCGTTTCTTCTTTGAAAAATAATAAAACTCCAGATCCTGATGGTATTCCTTCTGAATTCTTCAAAGCATTCTTTTGTGAATATTTTTCTAATAATAATCAACCGAACAATTAGGTCCTATTAAATATCTTGAATTATTATTTAATAGAATTTGAAATGGTGATCTCCCGTCTGAATGGAATTCTGTATCGATTATTTCTATTCCAAAGAAAGGAGACCTTTCTGATTGTAAACAACTATAAAAGAATTTCTCTAATTAACGTTGTATAAAAATCATCACAAAAATTGTTACTAACAGAATTACTAATAATGTACTTAAAACATAATTTTATCCGTCTAGAACAGTTTAATTTCCGTTATAAAGAAGAATGTATCAGCCTTTATATATCAATCCGTGAAATATGTCAAAGAAGACTTTTTCTAAATCAATTTACTAACTATGGTTTTCTTGATTTAAAAAAAGCCTACGATTCTGTTCTAATTTAAAATAATTTAACAAAATTAAATAATTTTGGTATATGTGGTAAATGCCTTAATTTTTTTATAAACCTCTATCTTATCTCGAAAGCTTGTATCTCTCTGAATAATCAATTTTTAAATGAATTCTCTATAAATCATAGTGTTCGCCAAGGTTACCCTTTATCCCCAATTCTATTCAATTTATTCATTAATGATATTTTGAATAATTGTTCCAACAATAGAGTTTTATGTGGTAATTTAATCTGTTGTGGCGATCTTTTTGCTGATGATATTGTTCTTATTTGTTCCTACCAAGAGTAAACTCAGAACACTTTTATCCCATGTACACGATTGAGCTAAAACTAATGAAATGATCTTTGGTATCAACAAATATGCTAACAATGGCTGTTAAACCATTCAAACTCTCTCTTCCTCATAATTATTCTGACCCGACCTTTTTTTTATAGGTATAGAAAAATCCAGTTAAAAGAACATCTATATACAAGGAATGTAATTATGGACCTTCCAAAGATATATAGGATCTTGCTCTATCATATCCCCAATACCAACTTGGGTTCTTTTAGATTATGAGAATATTCAGCGGTTTTCAATTTAACTAAAAATTTCTACTTAAAGGTAAATCTACACTTGAAAACTTTCCTACTTGCTTGCCCTTGCTGTGGTGAAAAAACACGAAGTTTTTATCATAGGATATTCAATTGTAAGGCCTTTGAACAGGATAAAATTAAAATTCTTAAATGTGCTTAAGACTTATTCGTGAAGTTTGCCTTAATAATTTATCAAGTTAATTCACTGGAATTTTCTGAGGATTCGGACGAAGATTATAAAGATAATATAGATTACTTGATGCTTAACGCTTTCCTTGGTGGGCGTTATGCATTTGAAAAACTAGAAATTATTGGGGAATAGAATCAGTGGCATGAACAACTTATCAAAAATTCATCCGAGTTTCCTGTTCTGGATATTTTGTGTTTGCCTCATTTTCTTACTGTAGTTATGTCAATTGTAAATATATCTTTTCGGATTCTTCTTAATTGGTTTAATAATAAAAACACTCCGAGCGGCTTCAAGGGCGTCTACATCAAAAAGATAAGGTATGGAATTTATTCCAATACGAATTCAAGTGACATCTCATTAATTGAATGGAAGAGTTTAGAAGTTTAACTTCTTTCCTTTCTATTTATTTAATATTTTTAGTTTAACTTCTTTCCTTTTTATTTATTTAATATTTTTAATTTGATTAATATCTATAATAAAATTTATTTCTTTTTTGTATCTTTTTTATTACTTGTATTTAATTTACATGTCATGTATTATATATTCCCTTTTTTTTTAATGTAATATATATGTCACATGTATGTTTAATTTAAATTAATAATTTTAAATAAAGTGTAACGGAACGGTAGTTCCAAACCAATATTGAAAACGTACACGAAAAGAAAATAAAATAAAAGAAAGTTAATTATACTTTGTAATATCGGAACACCTTTCCTTTGTTAACCCGTAAGGTCGGCGTCGATATATATTAGTATAATTTTAATTTATTTTTTATTTAAAATTTGTTTTATTAGAATATAGTTTTATTAATTATTGTAACGAATACTAGAAATTATAGAGTTGGCTTACTCGTTAAGCTCTAGAACTCTGCTCAGTATTCCTGGGTTCAATACACAGGAATGCCTTTTGTTAAAATTTATATTTTTATTTTTTACTATTTTATTATTTTATTTTTTTATTATTATTTTATTATATATTAATATATTATAAAGTGTATTAAATGATAATATTATTTTATTATAAAAAGGTTAATAGACCAATTAGATTTAGAATATAATAACTCATGAAAAATGTAATTAAAATATTTTGAAATAATGTTTATAAATATTCAAGAATTTTCTCATTTGAAAATTCGAGTTTTTATTAACAAAGAAATAATAAAATAAATAAAATTATTTGATACTAACCTGTTGTTTGTTTGTGTCCAATAATTCTTGTTTATTTTCTAATATTGAGGTGTTTTTAAGTTTATTAAGAATTATTATTGTTGGACTTCTGTTCTTTACACCAATCTTCTTTTCTGATTTACTTTCTGTGTAGACCTGTTGGGTCTATCAAAATAATTGTGTAAAATAATTTACTTATTTTTTACAATTTATTACAATCAAAATAATTGTGTAAAATAATTTACTTATTTTTTACAATTTATTACACTTAATATCTTCTTTTATTGAGGGCCACCAAAAATCACGATTTGTTAGAAAGAATGTTTTCTTAAAACCAAAATGTCCAGCGGAAGGCGAATCGTGGCAAGTATTTAAAACAGAAGAACGGCAGTTTGGAGGAACATAGATTTTACCTTTAAAAAGTAAGAAGTTATTACTGATAGAGAATCCGTTTGATTTGGTAGAATTTTGTCCAGAATTAAGTTTAGAAAGATTTTCTTGATAAAATTTATCGTTTTTGTATTCGTTAAGGATTTGGTCATTTAGGGAAACAAAAGCAATCATAGTACAAAAGTTTTCGGGGCGGAGAACTGTAAAAGGAATGTCACTGGCTAACTCTTCTTCGTTGGAAGCGTAATCCGGTCTTCGTGAAAGAGCATCGGCTTTACCATTAGCAGATCCAGCGCGATAAGTGATCTTAAAGTTAAATTCGGAGAGAAATAAGGCCCAACGAACAAGTCTCTGAGACATCTTTTCTGGTTTCTTTTGGTAGAGTAGGTTTTGATGGTCGGAAAAAATTGTAAAAGGCTTTGATGTACCTTTTAATAAATGCCTCCAATGTTCTAAGGATTCTACAATAGCCAAAAGTTCCTTGTCATAAATAGGGTAGTTCTTTTCTGATGCAGTAAGGGATCTAGAGAAGAAAGCCACGGGATGAATTTTATTATCATTTGATGAAGTTTGTGAAAGGATGGCTCCAATAGCGAAGTTACTACTATCAGTTTCAACGATAAAAGGAATATCACGATTTGGGTAGGCCAGAACAGGAGCAGTAGCAAATTTCAATTTTATTTCATCAAAGGCTTTTTGAGTTTCGGGTGACCAGATAAATTTAGCTTGTTTTTTGAGTAAAAAGTGTAAGGGGTGAGTTATTGCAGCGAAACCGGGAATAAATCTACGATAATAATTGGCTAGACCAAGAAAAGATTGAAGTTGTTTAACGTTCATTGGAATAGGCCATTCTAAAATTGAGGATACTTTCTTAGGGTCCATGAATATTCCCTCAGAAGAGATTCTATGTCCAAGGAAGTCAAGATAAGGAACACAAAATTCGCATTTTTCTAATTTGGCAAATAACCCTGCGTTTCTAAGTCTTTTAAGAACTTCAGAAAGATGCTTGTAATGTGAATCTAAGTCTGGAGAAAATATTATAATATCGTCTATATAGCAAAAAGCGAATACACCGATAATATCTTCAAGAACGTCGTTTATAAAGTGTTGGAAAACGGCAGGAGCATTCTTCAACCCAAAAGGCATCACCAAATATTCGAAGTGTCCATATTT
>MCFG01000743.1:0-11740 GCA_002104895.1 Anaeromyces robustus | reverse complement strand
TCTATAACTTTTATTATATTAAATGTACAATTTTCAAGTTTATTTTTTTTTTCATTTTTACTGCTAGTAAATTTTTCCCATGCAGAAATTAATATATCTCTAATATCAAAGCTGCTGTCTTTTGACTCATAATATCTAATTTTTTTTTAAATAGTTTGATATATTTAAATGAAATTATATTAATTATTTAAATATTTAAATAAAAATGATTATTATATTTATTTATTTATTTATATATTAGATAAAAAGTTACTGCTTATTCATAAATACCTAAAAATATTTTTTTTATTAATCCTATCAGATTTATCTATATTAAATTTATTTGAATTATCTAATAATAATAATACAATTCTTCCATTTATTTTGTCGAATTTATGTTCTTCATTTTCTTCTTCCAAACTTTTTAAAGCTTTTATAATTGAATTTTGTATTCTGTCTATTTTTGATTCAATTTTTTCAAGATTTACCGATTGTAACCCTTTACTAATCTTTTATTTTTATAATTAATAATATATCAGTATTTTCGGATTAATACTATATTAATAATAAAAATAAATTAAATAATTATAAATAACCTGTTCTGGAATTTGTTCAATATCATTCCAATTATTTACTATATTATTTGAATTTCCATTTGATATATGAACAGATAACTTATTTGTTATAATAAAATTTATTAAATATAATATTATTAATATAATATTGACAAGAAAAAGTTAAATATAGTAAAATATAAGATAAATAAATATTTTATGTATATACCATAGATTTACTGGAATAAGATAAATCATAAAAAATACGGCTATACTCATGAACACCTTCAATAAAACAAGACCAAATAGATCTTGGGGGTAAATTTTTACAATATTCATCACCTATATATTATGAAATTAATAATATATTTTTTTGAAATTTAAAAAAATTTAGTAATGAATATCAGTGTATATACAAATGTTTTAAATAGAAATTATATAATTAAAATACTTATAATATATATATTTATTAAAATCTTTCAAATTATTCTTAATATATATAATTTTATAATTTAAAAAAATATATTATTCAATAATAAGTATCTGTATATAATAATGAATTTGATATATTGAGAAAAAAAAATATCAATAATATTAAATTGTTATACAATTAAAATTTTAATTTTGAAATTCTCAGAAATTCATTAACAATAAAATATAAATATATTTATTTAAAAAAGAATGAAATAAATAGATAAATAAATGAAAAAAAAAAAAAAAAAGAAAAAAAAAGAAAAAAAATAAAATAAAATAAAAGCAAAACAAAAAAACAGAACAAAATCTTTGTATAAATAGTTAAGAATATATATATCAGTAAAAAAAAAAAAAAGAAATAAATCATTATTGAATTTGTTTATGATATAATTAATATCAAGTAATTATTATATTATAAAAATTATTTAAATTATAAATTATATAATAAAAATATGATATATATATATATATAAATATAAGTATATTAATAATATTTAGATAAAAACTTAAATAGAATTAGATTATATAAGTACATTGTGTTGATTGTTTTGTACAATCTGGATGACAATCAAGTATAAAAATAGTCCTATTCAGTGAAATTATTTCCATTTTAATATTTAGGATTTCAACATTTGTAAATTCTTTTAATTAAAACAATTGAAAAAATAAAATAAAATAAAAAAAATAAAAATAACTTTAAATAATAAGATTATTATTATTTATTATTTTTTTTTATGTAATATAAAAGGAATCTTTGTATTAAAATTGCATATATAGAAATTTTAAAGATAATGAAATTCTTTTGTTATGAAATATATGTGAATTAAATCAAATTTCTTTCGCTCTTTCTTAAATAAATTAGTATATTGCTATTTTTTTTTTTTTTTTTTCTTAAAAAAATATAAAAATTTCTTTGATTTTATCAGTTTATTGTATATACTTTTTTCTTGTAATTCTCTATAATATTAATATTTTTATAATATGAATTAAGAGGATTTTCCATTAAAACCCAAATATATTTATATTTATGTAAAATTTTTAATGTAATGTAATAAATTAATGTAATAATTAATATAATAAATTATATTAATTATAATTAATATATATAATTTTTAATTTCATTTTTTATTCCTTTTATGTAACAAAAAAGTTTAAAATTTAAATAAGTTATATAATTTTTATTTTTACAAAAATTATATATATTAAAAGGAACAATGTTTTAATAATATGTATATATAATTGAAAGCAATTTATAAAATAAAGAGAAACCAAAAAATCATTTAATTTAAAATATATATTAATTAAAATTTTAATATTATAATTTGACAAATACTAATAATATACCTTACATACATTTATTATATTTTTAAAAATATTAAAGAATAATTATAAATGGTGACTTTTTTTCCTTTTTTTTAATGTTATAGTTTTGCGATGTATAATTAATATAAATTAGTAAAACCAATTTAACAAAAGAAAATAAAATTGTTTAAATAAGAAGAAAAGAAAAATTTATTATTTAAATCTTTCACTTTTAAACTTATATAAAAATTTTAAATTAAAATATTTTATATATAAGATTTACATATTTCAATATTATTAATAAATATACATATATTAAAAAATAAGAATATAATGAAATAAAAAATAATACCAGGAAAAATATAAACGTAATAATAATATCCAAAATATGAAAAATATTTAAAATAATAATTATATTAATAACAGAAGTAATAAAAGTAGATTCAATAAACCAAGAATATTTTAACGATAATTACTATTAAGAGGTAGATTTTATAAAATATAATTTATTATTATTATTATTATCATTATCATTATTATCATTTTAAATATATAAAGTTATTTATTATATATATATATATGTGTAATTTTTATTATCATTGTATTTTATTTAATAAGAAGATTATCGTTATTGTTATCAACCTTTTTTAATAAATATTAAATTCAGTCTCAAATGTCTTCAGTAGATAATATTGATAAAACAATAAAAAAGAAAGAAACAGAAAATAGTAATAATGAAAAGAATAACAATACAGTTCAAATAGAGCGAAGTGGTATGTTATTTTTATTATGAAAATGGATTAAATATTATTGTATATAAATAATAATTATTTAATTATTTTTAAATAATTAAGGAAGTAGATATCAGAAATCAGTATCATATTATTATTATAATATTGTTAATTGGACTAATGATGTTATAGTGCAAGCAAAAGAAAGATTAAAATCAAGAACAAGTATAATATTATTAATATTATTAATACATATTATTATTATTATTATTTTTCGATTATCCATATTTTTTTTTCTTTTTTGCTTTTATAATATTAAAAATTTAATATATTTTTAATATATTAAATTTTTTGTACATTTTAATATTAATTATAATTAGATCCTGTATGGTTATTAGGTCAGTATTATCCAAATGGCATGGAAAAAGCAAATCAACTAGAATCATTGTTTTTTTTAGATCATAACTCAAGAATATGGATAACATATAGACATTCTTTTGAACCAATTTTACCATCTGATTATACTTCTGATATGGGATGGGGATGCATGCTAAGATCTGGACAAATGTTATTAGCAAATGCTTTAGTATACCATTTTTTAGGAAGAGGTAAATTATTATTAAATATTGTTTTTGTTGTAAAAATTCTATTTTTTATTCTGTTCCTTTTAATATTTAATATAATTTTTATTTTAATTTTATTTATTTATTTATTAATTTAATATCATTAAAATATTAATTATAGATAATAATATTAATTTTTTTTTTTTTTAATATAATTGTTTTTAAGATTGGCGTATTAATAATAAAGAAAAATTCGAATTTTATAAAGGATTAATTGGATGGTTTATGGATTTTCCTGAAAAACCTTTTTCAATACATAAAATTGCATCATTAGGTCAAAAATATGATAAAGCTATTGGTGAATGGTTTGGCCCTATGATAATATCGCAAGTATTAAAAAATGCTGTAGAACAGTCATCTGAGTGCAGTAATTGTATAGGTGTATGTGTATCAGTTGATCAATCAATTTATAAAGATGAAGTATTGAAAGTTACAAATAATTGGAAAAAAGCTTTACTTTTATTATTGCCTCTTCGATTAGGTATAAAAAATTTAAATCCTTTATACCACGAAGATTTAAAGGTAGTTTATTTATTATTTATTAATCTTAAATTATATAAAGTTTATGTTTAAATACTTAGTTTTATTTTTTTTTTTCCTCTGTAATAGAAATGTTTTCAATTTCCACAATGTGTTGGTATTGCTGGGTAAATAATATTAATAAATAAATAAATAAATAAATAAATAAATAAATAATAATAATAATAATAATAATAATAATAATAATAATAATAATAATAATAATAATAATAATAATAATAATAATAATAATAATAATAATAATAATAATAATAATAATAATAATAATAATAATAATAATAATAATAATAATAATAATAATAATAATAAAAGAACTGATATACTAATAAATACTTATTATAATAATTATAATAGTGGCAAACCAAAGTCATCGTTATATTTAATTGGAAATGATGGTATTATATATATAATATAATATAATATAATATAATATAATATAATATAATATAATATAATATGATATTTATACGTTTTAATAAAATATTTAATAATATTTTTTTATGTTGTTTTTGTTGAAAATTAGATGATGATATTATATATTTAGATCCACATATTATAAAACCAGGTAATAATATTAATTATATTTTATTAAAATAAATATAAAAAAAATTAATATTTATATTTATATTATATTTAAATTTATTTATTTATTTTAATTATATTTATTTTATTATATCTTAAAATTATTTTAAAAAATATTTATATATGAATACTTTTTTATTCTTTAAAAATAGCATTGGAAAGAAAGGAAAAATACGATGATGATGTAAGATATTATTTAATGTATATATTATTAATTATTATTTAGAATTATTATTAATTATTATTTTCACTAGGATTTTCTTACTTATAGATGTCCAACGGTTCAAACGGTAAATATATCATCATTAGATCCATCACTTGCAGTAGGTTTTTATTTTTCTGATGAGGGTGATTTTAATGAATTTTGTAAATTATATGAGAAAGTATGTTATGTATATATATATATATATAAATAATTCATAATATATATTGTATGATTTAATAAATTATATATATGTTTATATATTAATATATTTACTGCTATAAAATAATATATATATTTAATTAATATAGTCAAAAGGAAGTTATCCAATATTTGTAATTTCCGATAACAAACCTGAATATTTAGATGAAGATATTGATATAATATCAGAACCAACAAATTAATATAAATTGAAATCGCATTGTTGTTCTTTTCATTTTAATAAATATCATTTATTATCATTAAATATTTTTTTTAGATATGTGACATTGAAATATCGACATTTATATTGTTTAAATATATTATAGTGAAAATTTAATAAATTTTTAATGAAGTAATAAAACAATTTATTTATTTATTATTTATTGTTTCAATTCTTTTTTTCTTTTTTTCTTTTTTTTTTTTTTTTTTTTTTTTTTTTTTTTTTTTTTTTTTTTTTTATTATATATATATATTTATAATAATGTATTAGGAGAAATTATAGTTATTTTTTTTTTATTTATTTTTTTATTTTTATTTTTATTTTTAATTTTAATTCTGATCTTATTTTTATTTTTGTTTTTATTTATAATAATGTGTTAAGGGAAATGGTATTTATTTTTCATTTTTTTTTATCTTTATTTATAATAATATATTAAGGGAAATGATTATTAATATTATTACTATTATTATTATTATTATTATTATGATATTTATTTTTTTATCTTTTTTTATAAAATCTATAATATTAGGGTATATATTTTTAAAGAAATAGGATTTAATTTATACCAGTGATAATAGTAATAATATAGTTATAAAATCATTTTTGGTCTAGAAAAATAAAAATTTAATTAATAATTGAGCTTCTTAATTTATATTAAAAAAAATAATATCTTATAAAATTCAAGGTTATTATTTTGTATTATTTATAAATATATATGAAAGATTAAAATTATTGGTTAATATATATGAAATATAAAGGTATATATTTTTTATTTAATATTAATTTTAATATGAACATCTTTAATAATTTATATTTATATTTTCATATAAATACTTTTTCAGTACTATCATTATTTTGGGGTAATGTTTATATGATTAATAATATAAATACTAATTATTAAACAGAAAGTGTATTCTTTATTCTTAATATTTATTTTATTTATAGATCCAGATTTATATATAGAAATTATAATCTTTGTTTTGATTAAATTATACCAATGAATCTAGTTTTTTTAAATAGATTTATATGTATAAGTAATTTATATATCATTTTAATATTTTAAGAAATATTTTTATTAATAATATATCAATATTATCCAAATTATTATTAATTTTTTTATTTGGCCTATCCAGAAGAAAATGGATATATACTCATAATATTAGTTGACAAAGTTAAAGATATTAAAAAATAAAAGTCACTTTTATGTATACATTTTCTTTAGGATGACTAATAATATAAAAAAATTTATATATGAATGATAAAATTTATAGTAACTAGTAGGTAATGAAGATCATAACTATTTAATATATCAAATGTTGTAATATTAAATCTTAAGTATCTAAAATATGTGATTAATGATTGGACTAATCAACAATTATTAAGTCGATCTATATACAGTTAAATTTATAATAATAATAATATTTATATAATCTTTAAAGAACATATTATTATAAATATAACTATTATTATAGTTATTTTTATATATTTATTTAAATAGAATTAAAAATAAAAATATATTACAATCATAATAATAATATTCATTTAAATAATTTATTTAAATAGGATTAAAAATATAAATATATTACAATCATAATAATAATATTTATTTATCAAGTTTTCCAAAAATTTTCTATTTTTTTAAAACAATTTCTGAAAATTTTCTATGTGTGTGTTTTTCAATATAATTATAATATTTACTTGTGCTATTTTTAGTAATAGTATTATTAAATCAAGACATTGTGATTTACCATAGTCTGTGCAAAATTCGGCATTCGTATTATCATACCTTTTTTAAAAAATAAGAGTTTTTAAGAATTTAAAATTCATATTTTGTTTTAATATTATATAAAATAAATTTTTATCCACCATTTTAAATTTGGAGACAAAAGAATTTTCATTTTTTAAATTATTTTAAATCATATTTTTTTATTTTTATTTTTTTTTTTTATAGACTTATTATGTATTATCGGATGAATATATCAGAATTATATTCCATACCTTACCATTTAGGCGTCGACGCTCTTAGTATATTTATATGTCTTACATTTGTACTTAAACCCTAACATAATATGTCCAGTCTACAAACAATGGTTATCAAGGAAGCCGCCCCATAATAGAGAGCCACACCCTTCATTATTAGGATTTAATTCTACGCAATATTTTAAATCATAAAATTATATGTATATTGTGGAATAGTCATTAATTTTTTCACTTTTGTTAATATCTTTATTATTACACATAATAACTATCAGATTAAATTTTTAATTTACGTATATTAATATTACATATAATGAATAATTATCAAATAATTTTTATTTAAAACGAAAATAAAATTTATTTATTTATGAATATACATATAAATTATTTCTTAACGTTCACGTTCATTAGACAATATATTGTATAATCGTACGTATAATAAAAAAACAAAACTTAAATGATTAAATCCATCATATAATATAATAGATTGATATACCATTATTGATGCAAGATTATTAAATTTTATTATTTTAATTAACATTATTATATTATGTATAATGACACATAAAATATATTTCATTATTAATTTATAATCAATTTTATTTATAAGTTTAAAATGTTTTATTTTATTCACTTGAAGGAATATATAAAAAATGTTGGTAATTAAATATGATTAGAGTTTAACTAAAATTTTTTAAAGATTATAATATAAATTAAATACAATAAGCTAAAATTTTTATAATAAAATATTTAATATATAATCTAATTTTTATTGTTTGATTTATTTTTTATATATAGTTTTATATATTATTTCTATTATTAAGTATAATTATTATAATATAATGCATATTATATTCGTTTTTTAATGATATGTACTTATGAATGTTAAAAATTTATCTTGTAAGGAATAATGATGGTATTCTATCTATATTATCCATATTATCATCTTTGTTAAGAACGACTACTGAAACATTAGATTGTATATTAATATTAAATATAACTAATAATTTTGATATGACAAAAACAGATACAATAATTAATGATGTAATAATAACAAATAGTGCTATTCCAAAAATTATAAAATCCTTCTTCATAGTTAAAACCATGGATACATAGCACAATGTTAACTGAAAAAGAATTGTAAAGTAAATAAAGAAAAGATGTAAAATTCAGATATTTTATAAATGTATTTTTTTTAGAATATAATAAAATTATAGAATTATAATAAATTATTTACCAATAGAAAGGATATTAGTGAAGTAATGAAAATTTTTTTGGACTAAAAAAATATAGATTATTTAAAAAAATATTATTAGTTGATTAGTAGATTAATTAAAAATAATGTTATTTGTTTCCTATATAGATAATGTATGGTATCTATATACATACTTCATTATATGCTGAAGGAACTATTTTATTAATATTATTATAATTATTATTATAATAAAAAGAGATTAGATATTTTTTATATATTAAAAAAAATAATACTATAAATTCAATAATATATAATATTGATATTACTTTGTCTTCCTCGATATGCCAAAATAATAGATAATACTAATAATATATAGTCAAATCCGAATATTATAATTAATAAAGTTTCATTACCAAGAGAACAATATGTGTAATCATAATATCCAACATCTTCTAAATATTTTTGTTTAGTTTCAACTCCTTTTTGAGTAAATGTCCAAAAAGTTAATAAAAATAATTGTACTATTGAAAATATAATATATAAAATATAACTTTTATAATTATTATTATTGACTTTTTTTATTATAGTAGATTTTACTAAATTATTATATAAGGAGATAATAATTTGAGCTTTAATAGAATATGAGCTAATAAAGCCAGTCATCTTTTTTTTTTATTATTTTATTAATATATTATAAATATATAATAAATATAATAAATAAAATATATAAAATAAATAAAAAAAATAGAATAAAATAAAATAAAATAAATAAAATAAAGTAAATAAATAAAATAAATAGTAATGAAATAATATACAAAATAAATAAATATAATAAATAAAAATTATATGTTAGTCATGCTTATATTACTCCAATTATGATTGTCCAAAATTTTAAGATACATTTAAATTTTTTTTGTTTTCCTATCCAAAAAAAAATTGAAATATTCAATATAATACTTGATATAATTAGACCAAGAAGAAATTGTAAACCACCCATATTAATACATTTTTCGTTGCGATATCTATATTTATATTTTTAAAATATTTGAAACATATAAAATATTATGTTTTACATGATTAATATATATATTCAATATTCATTTAAAGAGTATTTAATAATATAATAATGATAAAGAAATATAGTTACATTAAAATAATAGTTAAATAAATTAAATTAAGAATTAATGAAGATATAAGACATATTTGTAATATTATTCCTTTTTCATTTTTATAGGGTATATAAGAGCATTCAGCCTTATATATTTTGTTGTTTTCTGGTATACAATTTAAAAATGTTATAGTTCTTGTATTTAAGTTTTCGATACAATCAGTTATATTATATTTTTTTTTATCATAGTTTTTACAACTTGGTTTGAGAGAATAGTCCATATAATCACAACATTCATTAACAATATCTTCAAATGTATTTTTATCAGTTTCATAATAATTATAATATAAATGTGCCAATAAAACTGAAACTGGAGCATTAAATTCAAAGTTACTAATTTCAGAACTAATAATTTCATTATAATAATTATAAATAAATATTCATTAATATTATTATTAATATATTATTATTAATGATGAAATAAATAAAATTATGAAAAATAAAAATTAAAAATTTACTATATATATTTAAATATTATCTATTTATTGATATACAACTTACAATGTACTATATGGAAACTAAAATTTGTATTTAATTTTAAAAAACAGATATTGGATATACGTAATTATCATAAGAAATATTTAAATTAATCATTTTTATCATTATTATGAAAATTTATAATATAATTAAGTACTTGATAAGGCTTAGCATTTTTTAAAGCTTCATCATATATTGAACATATCATATTATTGGTTTGATGTTTATTATTATTATTGTCAAACTGTTTTACTATTAATGAATTAGTTTCATTTATAGGAATTTTAATTTTAGATTCATCATAATATGTAATTGTATTCATCTTGATATCCGCTTTATCATCACATTTAAATTTTTTATTTAATAATAATTTTAGTGTTGAATCATAATCAAATGAACTATCAGTAGTAAATGAAATTCCTCTTTCAGAACCCACTGAAATATGTGATAAATAAATAATTTTCATTTTATCATTATAATAATAATATGGATATGTTCCATTTGATGTTAATAATGAATTACATAGCATTTTTTTCGATGTCTGATTGCTTAGACAACTACAATAAATAAAAATTATATATATTATTTTATTATTTTATGTTAAACTTATATTTAATACTTATATTTTATTAGAAATTATACATACTCTTTTCCATGTATATTTTCAAATGGCTTAATTATTTAACAGATATTAGAAAAATGAAATTTATAATATTAAATAAAGATTTTTAATTATTAGTTTTTATTAATATTAATTATTTTTTTACCGTAACTGCTGAATTTAATTCTGAAAAATATGGATATTTATCATCTATGATGACTTTAATATACTCAAATAGTTCATCATGATACTGTGAATCACTTGTTATAATTATACCTATATTAAATAAAAGATTAATATAATTATAAGCATATAATTATATTATGTAACAAGATTTGTTACCTGCACCTCCGAGAACTGTATTTTATTTATATAAATTTTATAATTAATTTAAATGAAATATATATATATTTTATAAATTTTAATTTATTATATTTACATGTCGAAGATCCTGGCATATACTATTTATGTTTATTTTAACATAACAATATATTTTTTATTATATATCATTTAATTATATGATAATAATTAATACATATATATATATATGTTTATTTAATTACATAAATTTGCATATTTTAAATTTACCGAATACATTATGTCAGAGTATTTCTAATAAATTAAATAATATTTAGTAAATATATAATAAAATCTACATAATTTTTGAATTTATATAATAATTAGAGTTGTACATTTTCTAAGAGAACACTAAATGACATTCCATTAATAATAATGTCATTTTCATATATTGTAGATTCAGATAATCTAAATTTAGGAAAATTTTCAAATGATTTTGGATATTTATTATTAATCCAATCAAAAACTTGTTTTTCTTCTAACCATTTATCAATCTAATATATATATATTATTAGGTTAATATATATATATTCTATGACTTAATTTATAAAATATAT
>MCFG01000742.1:0-11756 GCA_002104895.1 Anaeromyces robustus | reverse complement strand
TATATTATATTATGTTATATATCTGTTAATATAATTATTATATATAAATTATATTATATTGTGTTATCTCTCTGTTATTATTTTTATGATTATATATTTAAATAGTCGTAACTGTAAAACTTCAGACGATTGTCTACCGTACTCTACTTGTAATCGTGATTTCAATGAATGTTTTTATGGTTCATTTATATGTGAAGGTGATAAACCATGTTCATTTGTTAATCCTACAATATGGGATCCTGTTAAGGAAGAATATACCAAAGAATTTTTAGATAAAAGGAAAAAGGAAAAGGAAAATAGAGATAATGAAGATGACGATGAAAATGAAGAAAAAGTTTTACCAATTTTAAAATCATGTGAAATAGAACCAAAAGATATTTTAAAAGGAATTTGTGAAACCGAAATATGTCATCAAAATAGTGATTGTTTTTCAAATAAATGTGATCATTATACCTGTATAGCTGAAGCTGACCGACCAATTTATTTATGTTCATTAAGAACGGATCTTCCTCATCCAAAACTAAAATGTGGATTTAATAATAATATAAAATGCAAAAATGATGATCAGTGTTTTCATCATTGTTTTAAAGGTTATTGTGTAAACTATGACGCCAGCAAACTTTATTATGAACTTTACTATTACAGTATTTTCTTTATGGGTTTAATTATTGCATTATTAATTTATAGAAGAGTAATTTTAAAAGAAATAAATAGATATAAGAAAAAAGGTGAAGAAGATGAAAACGAAGATGAAGAAGGATTAAATGAACATACAATTACTAATAATGATATTGAAAATATAATTAATGAAAATGAAATCAAAAATAAAAAATTAAGTAGAATTGGTGAAAACAATGGAAATATAAGTAAAATTAGTAATACAGTGGTACCAACAATAAATCTAATCTAATCAAAATTAAAAAAATTTTTATTCATTTATATTTTCATTATATATATATATATTACTCTTAAATACCATAAATAAAAACTTTATATATAGAATTAGAATCTATTATCAACTACAATTTTTTGTTAATATTACGTTTTTCATAATCATATATTCAATAAAAATTAATTACTTTTTATTTAAAATAGATATTTATTAATTATTTAATTGAATTCTTTTTCTTTATATAAAATAAAATTTTTAAAATAATATTGTAATTATTTAAAAAGAATAATAATAATAATAATAATTTTAAAATATAAAAATTTAAATATATAGAAAATATAATAAACAAATAAATATTATATCAATTTCATTATACGTATTATTTTATATATATATATATATATATATATAGGTGTAACTATTTGTTGTAATTATTATATATTATTCAATTATTCATTAATTATTATTATTATTATTATTATTATTATTATGATTATGATTATTATTATTATTATTATGATTATTATTATGATTATTATTATTATTATTATTATTATTATTATTATTATTATTATTATTATTATTATTATTATTATTTTATCTTTTCCGAATTGAAAATCAAATTATCAATGAATAATTTTGATTCCAAATTTTTTTTATTATCATATCTTCTGTCCCAAATTTTATTATTATAATAACTATTTATATCTTCTGTTCCAAAATTTTATTATTATTATAATTATTCATATTTTCTGTAACATTGATGTATCTTTAGATTTGAATATCTCAGCTTCTAGTGGTCCAAAATAATTTGCTATTATATATCTTGTCCATATATTCACTGAAAAGCTGGAATGAACACGATTCAAAGTAAAGGAATATACATATTAATTAATTTTAAAACATACATTTATTTTTCGATAAAATAAAATCTTTAATAACTTTATTTAATTCCTTCGATTTAATTATTGGTAGATATTAGTAATATTATTTAATAAGTTAGTTGTAATTATATTGTAATTTATTTTATTTTATTTTATTTAATTTTTGACACACTGAACATAAATTTTCTTAATGAGTTATAGGTTTAATATTTAAATTATTTTACTCTTGTAACCCTTAATTAATTTTTCTTTAACTAAAAAAATACTTCAAAATTTGATTATAATAGTATTATTGTTTATATAAATTTAATATATTAATAAAGAAATCAGGTATAAAAATTAAATACTTTATATAATTAAACAGTTTTTTATATTATTTTTTTGTTTATTTATTAATTTATTTTTTATGTAAATTTAATTTTTTTTAATTAAATGTAGGACAAAAAACCAAAAAAAGGTTAAACAAAATGAATTATTATTCATTTTATTTATTAAATTTTTAAATTTTTTATTATTTACATATACTTTATATTTAATATAAAATTAATATATATATAATTTTTTTTTCTCAAATTTTTAATTTTAAAATATATAATAATATTAATAAGATATATATTATTATTAATTATTCTTATTATTCTTATTCTTATTAATTATATTTATTATATTATACTTTTTTTTAATTTATTTATTTATTTATTCATTTTTCATTATTATTATTATTATTATTATTTTTTTTTTTTTAATTACATTTTATATTATTAATAATAATATCAATGCCACCTTGAGATTCAAGCATTTTTCCAAGTTTTATTGCATTTTCTTTTATTGTTTTTGAATTAATAATTGTTTCTGCTTCTTTAAATATATTGGAAGCTTTAAAATCATTATGTGATATTATAACACCTGCATTATTATCTACTACTGATTTTGCATTATAACAACGTTCAAATACTTTTCCTGGTACAATAATTTGTGGTACACCATGAAGTAATCCATCAATTACACTATTTTGTCCTCCATGATTAATAAAAAGTATGGCTTCATTTAAAAGTTTATTAAAATCCCATCTTTTAGCTATATGTATATTTCCTTCTGTTTTTTCTGTTAAATATTGTGATGCTATATAAATATCATATTTTGATTGAATAAATGCATTTTTAATTTCTTTTTCCATTTTAGAAGCTGAAATAGTTCCATTCCCCATATATACTAATATTTTATTATTATTATTATTATTATTTTCAATGGATATAGATAAATTTTCTTCGGTTTCCTTTTTTATTTTATTTTTTAATGCTCCACAAAAAATAACATTTTCCTTTTTTAAAGGTTCAAGTTCTTTTATACTAGGACAAAAACATTTCTCAGCCCAATCAAATAATTTTAAAGCAGATTCTACTTGTGGTAGGTCTAATTCTTTAAGTAATTTATTTAATCCTTCACTTAATTTTGGATTATTTGCATAATCATGTTGAGAAGGATAACTTACCGTAGCAAATATTCTTTTATTTTTTATTTTTGCTGCTATAAATGCTGAAATATTAAATTCTGAATATACAATATCTGGATTAAAATCTTGTATTGTTTTACAAATACTTTCAACACATTTTTTAAGATAATTATAATCTAAATTTCCAGTAAATAAAAGAACTTGATCAAAACTATTAACCGTTTTCTTTGAAGTTATTCCTAATTTTTGAGCAACAGGAAAAGTTCTTGAAGCAATAAATTTTGGTAAACCAAAAGGCATTGGAATATCTAAGAAATAATTTTTTATTCCTTCTATTTCTTTATAATTAACATCTTCTGCAATACATGTTGCAACCTCTATACCTGAAAGTTTAAAAGCATTTGCCATTAATTTACATCTTGAAAAAGGTCCTGCTGTTTCAGCAATAGCTGACATTGGTATAATTAATACTTTCATTCTTTTTTTTTTTTCTCTTTGTAATAAATAATATTAAATCAAAAATATACAAAAAGCAGAATTATTTATTCTGTTTTATTAATATTATTTTCCTATAATTTCAAAAAAAAAAAAAAAAAAAAAAAATAATAATAATAATTTTCTTAATTTTAAATTAATCAATTAATTTAGTTTAATTTCAATGGATAATTAACATTTGAAATTAAAATTACTTTTTTTATTTTTTTCTTAAATCTTAAGTTCAATATATTTACAAATATATATAATATGAACTATTTAATTTATACTAGATAAAAATCGAAATGAAATTCTAAAGATTTGATTAATTATAACAGATTATTCTTTATATAATTCCTTTTAATAAATATTATACACTTATATATGTATATTAATTATTAATATGAAACACATCAATAAAAATAAATTAAATTTAAAACGAAAAAAAAAAAATTTTTTTAAATTAAATATTAATAATAACATTATTTTATTAAATGAAGAAATTTCAACTCATCGATTGCTATTCCTTCAAATATAAATTAATCCAGAATAGTTTGCCCAGAGTTTATCTGTATTAGTAATTTCTTTCTTTAAACCAAAAATAATTTTTTAGTCCTAAAATAATCGAAACTACTTTAATTCAAGATTTTATCTTGAAAGAATGTCAAACTGCTTAATTGGTTGTTAATAATTTCACATTATATATGAAGTTTAAAAATAATATTTTATTTAATATAATGAATGTTATTTTGTATAATATGATTGGCCAAATTCATTTAAATATTTCTTTTTTAATGTTTTTTTTTTATTATTATTAAATTATTCAAAAAGTAATTAATAGTTTATTACTAATTATTTTGAGTAATATATAAAAAATAAAATGGCAAAGGGTAAAAAAGGTTCTAATAATAAAGCAAAAAAATATCATAATAATAACAATAATAGTAAATATGCCAGGTAAATTAGAAATAAATATTAAAGAAGAAATTTAATAAAATTTTAAAAGTTAAAATTTATTGCTTGTTCTTTTTTTTCCCCTCTAATATTAATAATTTTTGTATTATTATTATATATTATTATTATATAGTAGATATACAGAGTCCTATGTTAATGAAGATGGAATTTTAGTTTCAGAATCAAAGAGTAAATTTTAAAAAACATTGAATAATAAATATAATTTAAAATTGAAATAAAGAAAAAAATTTTTTTAATATAATATATATAATATATTAGGCAGTGGAAGAAGTTCAATTCCATTTCCTTTAGGAATGTGGGTAATTATTACATATTAAATGCAATTAGTATTAATAATATATATATATATATATATTTTAAAAATACATTAGAAAAATATTCAAAAATATTTAAGCATAAATATATATATAATCAATATTATTGTTATTATTATCATTATTAATTTTATTTCTTTTTGAAATTTCATGAAATTTCCATTTCAATTTTTTTGTTAATTAATAATTAATAATATATATATATAAAATAATAAAAGGATTTCGATCATTGTGATCCTAAACGTTGTTCTGGAAAGAAATTAATTCGTTTAGGTTTAGCTAAAGACTTAAGAGTTGGTCAAAAATTTAAAGGAATTGTTTTAAGGTAGATTTCATTTCAACTGAATAGTAACAATGTTATTAAAATTTACAATGAAATTTTCGAAACTC
The DNA here is from genome assembly GCA_002104895.1 of Anaeromyces robustus. NCBI lineage: Eukaryota > Fungi > Neocallimastigomycota > Neocallimastigomycetes > Neocallimastigales > Neocallimastigaceae > Anaeromyces > Anaeromyces robustus. The sequence goes on along the minus strand of MCFG01000742.1, from coordinate 6,374 downwards.
ATTTATTAAAAATTATTTTAATATTATCAAATTTTATTGTCACAAAAATAATTAGTTCTGAAAGTAAAAAAGTCGTTTCTATGGAAGATAAAGATATTATTTTAAAAAGTGGTCTTGCTGTTATTGAATGTTCTTGGGCAAGACTTGATGAAATTCCTTGGGGAAGAATTAAATCACCAAATGAACGTTTATGTAATTATAAATATATATAATAAATGATATAATATATATATATATATTTAGTATTATTTTAATATTTAATCATTGAAAAATTATAATAATCAAATATTTAAAATATTATTATATTATATAGTACCTTTTCTTATTGCATCAAATCCAGTAAATTATGGTAAACCATTCCGTCTTAACTGTGCTGAAGCATTTGCTGCTTGTTGTTATATTTGTGGTAAGTATTATATAATATTTTAAATAATATGATTACAGGTTAAATATGTTAATACGACGTATATATCTAAATATTTATATATATATATTTTTTTATTAATAAAATCATAAATTTTATAATATATATATATTTACTAATTTAGGTTTAAAAGAATATGGTGATGAAATTATGAGTAAATTTACTTGGGGTCATGCTTTTTATGAATTAAATCAGTAAATTTCAAAAAAAAATATTTTTTTTATTATATATTTATATATCATTTATATCATTTATATTATAAGTTTATAATAATTAATATTTACTAATATAAAATTAATTTTTATTGTCATTATTGAACTTATATTTTAAAAATTAATTAAATCAATCATTAAGTGGTTTATTAAAACATTATAATAAATGTAAGAATTCTGATGAGGTTATGGCATTCCAGAAAAAATATTTGGAAAAATTAGAAAAAGAAACCAAGGAATCAAAAAATCGTAATTATTTTAATTTATTATATTATATTATATTATATTTTATTTTATTTTATTTTATTTTATTTATTTATTATTTATTATTTTGATGTATATATAATTAATAATTTTTTTTTAGATAATGATGATGATGATGATTTATTATTAGAAAATCCAAATCATAAAAATAAAGATATGTGGGATTTAGATGATGATGATGATAGTGATGATGATGAAAGTGACGAAGATGATAATGAAGAGGAATTTATAAAAAATGCAAGGGAAGATTTTGATGAAGAAGAAGAAGATGATGATGATGATGAATATGAGATTATAACAGATAGATTTGGAAATACAACAAAAGTTAAGAAAGAAAGAAATAACGATGAAGAAGATGAAGATGATGATGATGAATATGAGATTATAACAGATAGATTTGGAAATACAACAAAAGTTAAGAAAGAAAGAAATAACGATGAAGAAGATGAAGATGATGATGATGAATATGAAATTATAACAGATAGATTTGGAAATACAACAAGAGTTAAGAAAGAAGTAGATGAAGAAGAGGAAGAAGATGATGATGAATATGAAATTATAACAGATAGATTTGGAAATACAACAAGAGTTAAGAAAGAAGTAGATGAAGAAGAGGAAGAAGATGATGATGAATATGAAATTATAACAGATAGATTTGGAAATACAACTAAGGTTAAGAAAGAAATAGTAGAAGAAGAAGAAGAAGATGATGATGATGATGATGAATATGAAGTTATAACTGATAAACTTGGTAATACAACAAGAGTAAAAAAATCTTTAGCAAATGAATTTAATAAAAAAATGAATATATAAAATTAAAAGGAAAAAAAAAATTTCAATAGTAATAAAAAACCACCACTATCATTATCAAAAACAGGGATAACAATAGATAAATCAAAATAATAGAATTTAGTTAATAATTTAATAAAATAATATATATATATATTTAATTTTCATATTTTAATATTTTACTTTTTCTTTTTTTTTTATCGTAATAGTTTATTTTTTTTTTTTTTTTTTTCTATTTTAAATATATTTATATTTATTAATTAATAATAATTAATCTTTTAATTTATGATAAATAAATATTATTGTACAAATTTATTTAAATTATTATAAATCAACTACAAAAATAAAAAAAATAAAAAAAATAAAAAATAAATAAAATAAGAATAAAAATAAAAAAAATTATATATAAATTTATATAGAATAAAAAGATTAATTTGAATAAAAGATAATACAAGTCAACTTTTATTCAATTCAAGCTTGTTTTAACAGATGGATTTGAAACAAAAAAAAAAATTCTATAAAACAATTAATATATTAGTTTATATAATTTACACTCAATAATAATAAAAGTATTGAAATCATTTTTTTTTTTTTTTTTTTAAATTATTTTTTTTTTTTTTTTTTTTAAATTATTTTATTTTTGTAAACTTTTAATCCTTGCATTTTTCAATAATAAAACATAATTCTATGTATATATAATATGTATATATTTCTTTACATATTTTTTTTTTTTTTTTATTTTTTTTTTTATTTTTTATTTTAATTTTTAATTTTTTTTTTTTTTAATTATTATAATTATAATTGTTATTACTATTGATGCATTTTTTTATTTTTTATTTTTTATATTTTTAAAAAGATTTTTTCTTGTTTCCCCCTTTTTGTATATTTTTTTCTTATTGAAATATATATGCATTAATTAACTGTAGATTAAATATTAAATAATAAATAATCCTTTTTTTTTTTTTTTTTTTTCTTTTTAATATTAAACTATTAGTCCTTTATTTTATTTAAAGAAAATAATGTAATATAATAAAATAGAAAAAAAAAAATGAATTATTATTATTATTATAATTGTTTCATTTTTAATGATGATGTAATATATATATATAAATTTATATATATATATAATTAAGATATATAAAAAAAAAAAAGTTATAAATAAATATTATTTAAATTTAAATTTAGATAGCCCAGGCAGTTTCCATATTCTTAATAACAACTGGTTTTCCACCATTAGTAGCTTCACGGTCAACAATAGAACCTAAAGTGTAAACTTCTTTTTCACCAGAAGCCTTAATTGAAGCAATAACTTCAGAAGCCTTTGAAGCATCACAAATAACAGCCATACCAATACCACAGTTGAAGGTACGAGCAAGTTCAAGATCTTCAATATTACCATTCTTTTTTAACCATTTAAAGACTGGTGGGATTGGGTAAGAAGCAGCATCAATAACAACACCAGCGTTCTTTGGTAAGATACGTGGAATGTTTTCAATGAAACCACCACCAGTAATGTGAGCAAGACCTTTAATAAGACCCTTGTTACAAGTATCAAGAAGTGGTTTAACGTAAAGACGAGTTGGAGTAATTAAAGCTTGACCAAGAGTTTGGTTTTCACTGAATGGAGATGGGGCATTGTAATCAAAGTTGTTCTTTTCAACAATGTGACGAACTAATGAGAAACCATTGGAGTGAATACCAGAAGAAGCTAAACCAAGAACGACATCACCGACCTTAATATCGTTAATACGTGGAAGAAGGTTTTCACGTTCAACAATACCAACACAGAAACCGGCAGCATCGTATTCACCTGGAGCATAGAAACCTGGCATTTCAGCGGTTTCACCACCAATTAAAGCACAACCAGATTCAACACAAGCCTTAGCAATACCAGAAACAAATGAACTACCAACATCAACATCTAATTTACTAGTAGCAAAGTAATCAAGGAAGAATAATGGTTCAGCACCTTGAACAATTAAATCATTAACACTCATAGCAACTAAGTCAATACCAACAGTATCATGGATACCAATATTTTCAGCAATCTTTAACTTAGTACCAACACCATCAGTACCAGAAACAAGAATTGGGTCCTTGTAACCTAATGGCTTAAGGTCAAATGTACCACCAAAACCACCAATTTCAGCATCAGCACCGGTACGAACGGTGGATTTGACCATACTCTTAATCTTTTGAACAAAAAGATCACCATTAGAGATACTGACACCAGCATCAGCATAGGTAGTGTGAGTATCCTTCTTTTGAGCAAGGAAAGTTAAAGCTCTGTGACCAATATCTCTTCTAAAATGCATACCATCGAAGTGAATTTGAGCTAAACCTTCGTAAGCCTTGTTTAAAGCTTCTTGTAAGGTTGGAGCGACACCAGTTACAGTTAAGACACGACCACCAGAAGTAACTAATTTACCATCAGTGACCTTAGTACCAGCATGGAAGACAGTAACATCTTCTGGCATAGTACCAATAGTAATTTCTAAACCTTTTGGATAAGCTTCTGGGTAACCCTTAGAAGCAGCAACGACGGTAGCAGCGAAACAATCTCTGAAACCAACGTAAACTGAATCGAGACGACCTTCAGCAGCAGCAAGCATAACTTGAACAAGATCAGTCTTTTCATCAAGAAGTGGTAAAAGAACTTCAGTTTCTGGATCACCAAAACGGCAGTTGTATTCTAAAACCTTTGGACCATTTGGTGTTAACATTAAACCAGCATATAAGATACCAACGAATGGGTAACCATCACGACGCATACCATCAATTGTTGGTTGTAAAATAGTCTTCTTAACATTGTCGAGTAATTCTGGGGTAGCAATTGGAGTTGGAGCGTAACAACCCATACCACCAGTGTTTAATCCCTATTAAATTAGATTAATAAATTTATAATATATTTAATATAGTAATATAATAATAATAATAATAATAATAATAATAATAATATTAATAATAATAATATTAATAATAATAATATTAATAATAATAATAATAATATTAATACTAATACTAATACTAATACTAATACTAATACTAATACTAATACTAATATTAATACTAACAATACTAATTATATTGAATAATAATATTTATTAATTATTATTGTTATAATAGTTATAATAATATTTTTTTTTTTTAAAAAATATTACCTTATCACCTTCAAGAGCACGCTTGTGATCTTGAGCAGATGGTAATGGAACAACAGTGTAACCATCAGAGAATGCAAGACAACTTAATTCTTGACCAGTAAGTCTTTCTTCAATAACAACTTCATTACCAGCTGAACCGAAGACAGAATCTAACATAATAGATTTTAATCCTTCAATAGCTTCATCCATAGTTTCTGGAAGTAATACACCCTTACCGGCAGCTAAACCAGAAGCCTGTTATTAAAATTTTTTATTATCATATATACAATAATTTTAGATATATAATATAAAATATTAATTACATTTATTTAGGAAATATATAATAATTATTATATAATAAATTACAATATAGTATAAAATATAAATATTGTATAATATATAAAAAAAAGATATATAATATACCTTAATAACAAATTCACCCTTGAAATTTAACATGTATTCCTTAGCTTTTTCGAAATCAGTGAAAGTCTAGAAATAATAATAAATATAAGATGTAAAAATATAATGATATATTATAATAAAAAAAGTATAAAGTTATATAATAATAGAATATATATATAAACATTTATATTAATTAATTATAAGTCATAATATTATTATAATTAAGTTATAATATTATTGAAATAAATTATATCTCTAAAATTATTATTAAATATTATTATTTATATTTAATTACTTCGTATGCAGCAGTTGGAATGTTGTGTCTTTTCATAAAGTCCTTAGAGAAAGCTTTGGAGCCTTCCATTCTGGCAGCAGAAGCAGATGGACCAAAACATGGAATACCGACTATAATGTTATAAAATTTATGTTAATTTTTTTTTAAATATTATATATATATTTATTTGATAATAAAGCAATATTAATAAATTACCTTTTTTGAAGTAGTCGTTAATACCATCAACTAATGGTTGTTCTGGACCTGGAACAACAAGTTTAACATCATTCTTAACAGCAAAATCAACAAGATCTTCGAATTTGCTAAGATTAACGTTCTTAATCTTATCACTACCAGTTTCGGTACCACCATTACCTATATTATTAATAAATATATAATGAAAATTTATTTATATTAATGAAAGAAATTCATTCACCTGAAGTAATATACATAGTTGGTTTTATTTATAATTAGTTATATTATTTCCGTTTTTTTTTTTTTATTATCTTTTTTTTTTCTTATATTTTTATTTTTATTATTTTATTTATATTTATTTTTATTTCATTTTATTATTATTTTGTACTTGTCTTTATAGATGATATATAGATTATGTAGTAAGAAATTATTATATAAAAAAATAATATAATATTAATCTGGTCAAAATTTTATATACCTGGGGCAACAAAGAGTTGATTTAAAGATGGAGATTGGGCAATCTTCCATGCAATAGCATGTTCACGACCACCGGAACCGACAAGTAAAACATTCATCTTAGACATCTTGAATTTGATTTTACTATATTATAATAATATAAAATAATGTTATGTATTATTATAAATATAAATAATATTTATAATATATATATTTTT
>MCFG01000741.1:0-11758 GCA_002104895.1 Anaeromyces robustus | reverse complement strand
CTGTTCTCAAGATCCTTTTATCACAATGACTGGGCTGACTTCCTACCGCTAGCTGAGTTTGCCTACAACAACTCAATTCACCCTTCTACCAACGAAACTCCCTTCTTTGTAAATTATGGATTCCACCCGTATATGGACGAATTCACTCTACTTCCAACAACTAATATAAATCACAAAACCATTCAAAAGGTTGCCGAAGGATTCAATCATATACAGGATGTCCTTCTCCGTTCTCAAGAATTATACAAGCGCGCATCCGATAAGAAGAGAATGACCGCTCCTACGTATAAGATTGATGATCTTGTCTGGATACAAGCTCCTCCTTCTTTGAACCTCGAATCCAGCTCTAAACTCGCTCCCTGTAAATATGGTCCATATAAGGTAACCAATGTCCTCCACAACAACAATTATGAAATTGATTTAAAAAAGTCACCTTTTCCTAAACATTACAACGTTTTCCATGTTTCAGAATTAGAACCTTTCATTCCTGTGCCCACTCGTTTCTCCAAAAGAAACATAGATCCTGAATCTATCAAGGATATAGTTGAAATTTCTGGTTTCAGAACTAATTACAAGAAGAAACAGTACGAATATAGAGTTCGTTATAAATATCGTACTGCTTATAATTGGGTTCCATCTTCTGAAGTCGAAGATAACCCTCGAAACCAACGCATTTTTATGGAATACCTTAATAGTAATAGAACCTCTGCTTCTATTAGTTATGACAACTAATTTTTATTTTTTTTAATAATTTTTTTTAGATAATTTATCAATATTTTTTTATTCTACTTTTTGCACCACTTTTTTGCCACTACCCTCTGTTTGCTTCCGACTATTTTTTTTTCAAAAAAAAAAAAAAAAAAAAAAAAAAAAAAAAAAAAAAAAAAAAAAAAAAAAAAAAAATTTATCAAAAAATTTTCAAAAAATTTTTTATCAATTAAAATATTTTTCAAATAATTTTTCAATTTAATTTTCAAAAAATTTTTATCAATTAAAATATTTTTTCAAATAATTTTTTCAATTTAATTTTCAAAAAATTTTATCAAAAATTTTTAAATAATTTCAAATAAATTTTTCATTTTTTCAAAAAATTTTTTCAAATTAATTATTCAAAAAATTTTTTCAATAAATTTTTAATAAAATTTTTCAATTAAATTTTTCAAAAATTTTTCAATAAATTTTTTCAAAAAGAAAAATAAAAATTTTTTTTTCTTTTCATATATAAAAAATCATTTTTTCTGTGATACCCATGTACATGGGGTATTTTTCAGAAATTTTTGATTTTTTCATTAATTAAAAATCAATTGGGCTATCCATATAGCCTAAAAAATTTTTAATATAAATTAATAATAAATTAATTAATAAATTAAGATTTGAAAAATCAATACTTTTTTAAAATTTTTAAATTTTTCAAAAATTTCAAAAATTTCAATCTACAGCCAAAAATTAAATTTTTTAAAAATTTTTTAAAATTTAATTTTTAAATCAAAAATATTTTTTTTTAAATATAAAAATATATAATTATCAATTTTATAATTTTATTAATATCAATATATTAATATCAAAATTTATAAAATATTTATATCAATATCAAATTTATAAATATAAATATCAATATTAATATTAAAATATTCTTATCAATATATATTATATTTTATTAATATTTAATAATAATATTATATTCAACAAATTTTTATATTCCAAAAATTTTATTATCTTTTATTTTTCACATGGCCAATCGAACTTTTGTTCGAGTGAAATTTAAAAGATTATTTTTAAAGTATACTTTAATCTAAAAAACTTCAAACTTTATCTTTATAAAATTTTATATTTAAATTTTGATTATATAACTCTTTGAATTCGCCTGGAATACGAATTCTTGGAAGAGGACGTTGTTAAGGATTTGAATGGATTATAGATATAAGCCACATTATATCTATTAAATATTTATTATTCAGCATGTTTATGCGCCCCAAATCCTTATACAATTTAATTATTATTAATTTTATTAATAATACAGTTGAATATAAATTATACTTTTATTTTATTAACAAATTATATTCTTATCTTATATTATTTTAATATATATTACTATAATTAATATAAATATTAATTTACTTATATTATTGTATTGTTCAATGAAATGTATAAAAGATTGATGAAATATGTATTCTTACATTCTTTGTAAGATTATTAACCTAATAATAATCTAATAAAATATAATTATAAAATAATTAAACAAATTTAAATAAAGAAACTATATTTATAATAAAACTTATTGTAACGAACTTAGTGAGAAATTCACTAGGTTGTTGTAGTATTTCAATAATTAAAATAAAATAAACAAACAAAATAAATAACACAATATTAAAACATAATGTTTATGGATTTATTTTGTATTTTATTTAATATTTAAATATTTAATATTTTTCTTATTAATAATGACTCAAAGAGTAAAAAATAATATTAATACATTTCTTTTATATTCAAGACTTATTCTAAATCATTACGTGATTGGTTTACTTATTTAAATAACAAAATATTTAATTATTTAACTATTACTATAATTAAGTGAATACATAATTAGTATCTAAATAAAATCGTATTTATATCTAAGTGAACGAATAACTAATATCTAAATAAATCTAACTAAGTGAATGAATAATTATAGACTAAATAATTCTATTAATAAAATAAGTAAATGAACAAATGTATTAATAACTAAATAAAGGAATAATTTTCCAAATCAAAAAGGTAAAAGTAGGATTCGAACCAGTGATATCTATGATAAAGGTAGAAGTAGTTACCGTTGAGCCACGAAGTTCCTTAATGTCGTTGTTGATACCGTTACAATACCCCCCTTCGAAGATCGGATTCCAGACGATCAATAGAATAGAAAACCTTGTCTAAAATGGAAATCAGAATCTGTAAGTTGCGAATAACCGAAAACTATAACGAAAACTAAAGAAAACTAAGAAAAAACAAAAATATTATTCACACTAAGAGCTGTCCAATGCAAGCGAGTTGTATGCTAAGAAGTAGTTTCCAAAATCTAAAAAAGGTAGTTTCTAGCGATTCAAGAGCGATATCAGAGAGTTTAATAGTCCAAAAAGTAGCTAACATCCTCCTCTTGATAGAAATGCACTTATTTTGATGACTTTTTCCTTAATTCTTGATGGATGAGTGCATTCAAAACCTTTAGGTCCAAAGCTCGATGGATGCATTATCGTTCAGAAAAATTTTCATAATTATTGAAATTTCTAAATATTAATATTAAATAATAAAATTAATAATGTTAACAATGGTTACGTTGACAAAGGGATACTACAACAAGGTAGTGAATGTTTTGCAACGGGAGTCATTATTGTAACGAACTTAGTGAGAAATTCACTAGGTTGTTGTAGTATTTCAATAATTAAAATAAAATAAACAAACAAAATAAATAACACAATATTAAAACATAATGTTTATGGATTTATTTTGTATTTTATTTAATATTTAAATATTTAATATTTTTCTTATTAATAATGACTCAAAGAGTAAAAAATAATATTAATACATTTCTTTTATATTCAAGACTTATTCTAAATCATTACGTGATTGGTTTACTTATTTAAATAACAAAATATTTAATTATTTAACTATTACTATAATTAAGTGAATACATAATTAGTATCTAAATAAAATCGTATTTATATCTAAGTGAACGAATAACTAATATCTAAATAAATCTAACTAAGTGAATGAATAATTATAGACTAAATAATTCTATTAATAAAATAAGTAAATGAACAAATGTATTAATAACTAAATAAAGGAATAATTTTCCAAATCAAAAAGGTAAAAGTAGGATTCGAACCAGTGATATCTATGATAAAGGTAGAAGTAGTTACCGTTGAGCCACGAAGTTCCTTAATGTCGTTGTTGATACCGTTACACTTATAATAAAATTAATATTAGTGAACACCCTACGTATTAGATTATTGAGCATTTCGACCAAGTTAAACTTTAAACCAAACTAAAACTTTACAGATAATCTTCAAGAAAATATGAAGGAAGCCCAAGCAAGATTCAAGAGATATGCAGACAATAAAAGACAAGAACCTCCGAAGTTCAACATTGGTGATAAAGTATGGTTAGTATATCCCAAAGGAAATGTAAGCTTAAAGAAACTCGACCCTAGAAAGTCAGGACCATTCGAAGTTATCGAAGTATTAGAAAACCAGAATTACAAATTAAAGCTTCCTAAGAAAGATCGAAGGCATCCAATCTTCCATGTGTCATACCTCGAGCCTTACGTCGAAAATTCTTTCTTAAATCGAAATATCTCTAAACCTCCTCCAGTCCTAGTCAATGACGAATTAGAATATGAAGTTAATAAAATCTTAGATTCAAGAATAGTTGATGGAAAACTTCAATACTTAATCGATTGGAAAGGTTATCCTGTTGAAGATCGTTCATGGGAAAATGTTGAAGATATACATGCCCCTAGATTACTAAAGGAATTTCATAAGAGATTCCCGAACAAGCCAAACCCAATGTCGTCTGGAATCCGACATTAGAAGGGGGGCATTGTAACAATGTATTACTATTAGCTAAATACATTGAAAGAGTTTTTCCTACCGGGGGTTCCCCGACTGACGTAGTCGTCAGGTTGTTGGACTCTGACCTACTTGTCATGAGTTCGACTCCGGGTATCACCCTCAGTTATGGATCAAAATATAACTATTTATTAGTTATATTTTGATCCATAACTCTTCCACTCTTTTTCTTCACAAACCATGAAATCAACCAATCGTTATGAGTGAATTTCACTCATAAAGTATTGTTTATGTATATTTCTAACTTATAAATATATATTCTTGTAATTTCATGTAAAATTAATCTCTAGAATTAGTACTAAGATTAAAATAAATATTAATAATAAATAAAATTGTTATTAAAACTCATTAATCTTATAACATAAAAAGTATAATTAGTATTGTGTTAACCTAAGTCGTTAGCGTTGTTACAAAAATAAATAACTCCTATTATAGTACTAGTAATAGTCAATATTGTAACGAATCCCTCAATTAGTAAAATAGTAACCATGGTCTAGTGGTTAGTAACTATGACCATCTGGGAGAACACTCTGGGTTCGACTCACACCTTGTTCCAAATTTTATAAAAATTTTATTTTAAATTTATTTATTATAAATTTCTGTATTTTATTCTGTATTTGTTTCTGTATTTTATTTCTGTATTTCTTTATAGAATTACATGGAATAAAATTAGAAACTTTAAGAAAAAATTATATAATATTTCTTTATTTTTCTATGAGATTCATTTTATATCAAAATATCTTTGTTTCTAGCAATTTTTTATTAATTTTATGAACTTTTATTTTTAAAACTATTTTTCCGCAAAAAGTATAAATAGGTGTAAAATCTTTAGTTAAAATATTTTTCTTTGTGCTTTTATTCTTTTATAACTTTATATATATTAGTAATAATTAATTCATAAGTAGTTTGAAATACTACAAAAATTAGTTATTATTAATTTTTAATAATTAATAAAACTAAATTCTAATAAAACATATTTTAAATAAAAATAAAATAAAACTTAAAACTAAATCTTACTAATATATATATCTCGACACCGACCTTTCAGGTTAACAAAGGAAAGGTGTTCTGATATTGCAATAAGTATCTTTTATTTTAAATTTTATTTTGTTTGTGTTTACTTCAGATTTTGGTGTCAATTGTAATATTGGAACTACCGTTCCGTTACAAATATAATAAGAATATTATTATTGATAAAAATAATAATATTATTAAAAATAATAATATTGAAAATAATAATAAAATTAATAAAAATAATAATTTAGAAAATAAAAATAATAATCTTAAAAATAATTGTAAAAATAATAATAATAGTATAGATAAATATGAAGAACAATTTTTTGAAGATTATAATGATGCAATTAATGCTGAATCAAGCAATGTTTCATTAAAAAAATCTTCATATAAAAAATTAAAATATTTTTCTTATTATAATAATTTTTCTAATAATAATAATAATAAATATCATGAAAATAAAAATGATTATAAAAATAATTTATATAATAAATATAATTATTATAATAAAAATAAATATAATTATTATAATAAAAATAAAAGTAATTACTATATTAAAAATAATAATACCAATTCTTATAAAATTAAAAATAATAATACACAAGTTAAAAATAATATAAATAAAAGAAATGATACATTAATTCCTTGGACTTTAGATTCAGGTGCCACTTTTCATATGACTGGCAATCCTGATATTTTAATTGATAAAATAAAATATAGCCAAGATATTTACTTTGCAGATGGAAACAATGTTCGTTCCATTTATAAAGGTACATACAAGGGATATATTGGAGATAATAAAATATGTTTAAAAAATGTTTTGTATATCCCTGAATTTAAAAGAAATTTAATATCAATTGATTGTCTTTGTCTACAAAATTTTAAAACTATTTTTCAACAAGAAAATAATAAAAACAAAGTATCAATATATAATAAAAATAAAAATAAAATTTATAGTACTTTTTCAAATGACTCAAATACTTATATTATTTGGACGTCAAAAAACAAATTTAATTTTAATAATATTAGTAATAATTTAAAAGATAATAATATAAATAGTTTAACAAATACAACAAATAATGACGACGAAAATTTAGAATTATGGCACCGTCGTCTTGGGCATTTTAATATTTATAATCTTAAAAATACATTAAAGAAAATAAAAATTAATAATTGTAACAATCCTAATGGAATAAGATTGTCTTTTGTTTTGTAACACAATAGGTTCGTAATAATATTTATAAGTAATTGAATTTGTTTTTTGAGATCTTGTTTTATTAATTTATTAAATTATTAAAATATTATTTATTAACAATTAGTAATGTAATATTTCAAATTACTTATAAACTAATTAGTTAATAAAAGTGCGATTTTAAAAAATATTTTCTTTGTAAAATTTTACACCTATTTATAGTTTTTTCGGAAAAATAGTTTTAAAAATAAAAGTATATAAAAAATAATGAAAAATGCTAGAAACTTAGATTTTTCGATTGAAAATGAATCTTATAGAAAAATAAAGAAATATTATAAAATTTTTTCTTAAAGTTTCTAATTTTATTCCATGCAATTCTATGAAGAAATACAGAAATAAAATACAGAAACAAATACAGAATAAAATACAGAAATTTGTAATTAAATTTTAAAATAAAAAATTTTTTTTTTTATAAAATTTGGAACTAGTGTGGGTCGAACCCAGAGCGTTTGCCCTGATGGTCCTAGTGACTAACCACTAGGCCATGGTTACTATTTTACTAATTCTAGGATTCGTTACATGGTCCTCCTCTAGGATTCGGATACCAGACGAATCTTAAAATTAGGCTAAACTAAACTAAGAAAATTTTAAACAAAAATTTTAAAACTATAGGTGTAAAAATTGATACATGAATATTGATAAGTTACATGGATATTAATAAAGAATACATGAATATAAATAGGAAAATATTGATATTGATAAATTTATTGATATTAGTAAGTAATAATTAAATATTGATATTAATAGTTTTGATATTGATATTAATAATAAAATTAATGTATAATAATAATAATCATATATTTTTTAAAGATTCATTTTCGAAGTTTTAAGTTTCCTAATTCGATTTGTTAAAGCTTTTGAGTAATTCTGGGCAATTCAGGTTTGATTCTGGTTCCCAAGATGCTTCAGACAAAGGATAACCTTTCCATTTTATAAGATATTGGATTTTACCATAATGTTTTCTTTTATCAAGGATTTCTTCGACTTCGTATTCTTCTTCTTCGTTTATTTTAATTGGTGGTGGAGGTTTTTGTTTTCGGCCAAATTTATCTTCGTAATAAGGTTCAAGTTCGGAGACATGGATGACTGGGTGGATTCTAATATCATTAGGAAGTTTTATTTTATATGAAACAGGGGAAATTTTCTTTATGATTTTGTAGGGTCCTAATTTTCTTGGTTTTAACTTTTTGTTTTTGTTTCGAATGATAAGAGAACTATTAACCCAGACCTTGTCGTTTACTTTAAATTCTGGAGGTTGAATTCTGTGCTTATTAGCGAATTTTTCTTGTTTTGCGCTTGCTTCTTTTAAATTTTCCTTAAGTTGTTTGAATAGCTCAGATAAGTTTGTTGTTAATTCTTCTGCACGAGGTACGTCAATAGGGCTTGGTACAGCCGGAGAGAAACGGGGGTTATAACCATAATTTGCATAAAAGGGAGAAATTTTTAGTGATTCTTGGATTGTATTATTGTAACAGAATTCAGCTAGGAATAGATAATCATACCAGTTTGAACCTTTAAAGTTTGAATAGCATCTCAAAAATTGTTCAACAACGGAGTTCACCCTCTCCGTTAAACCGTTGGTTTGATGATGAAATGGTGAAGAAAAAGTTGTAGAGATTTTTAGAGATTTACAAATGGAAGTCCAGAATTTAGAGGTGAATTGGGTGCCTCTATCAGTTAAAATTTCATTAGGAAGTCCATGAAGTCGAAATACTGAGTTCATAAAAGCTTTAGCAGTGTCTTCAGAAGAAGGAACATTAGAGAAAGGGATAAAATGACCCATTTTAGTGAACCTGTCTACTATAACAAGAATACAAGTAAATCCATTAGAAGTGGGAAGATCTGTTATGAAGTCCATTGAAATGCAAGTCCAAGGGCGGTCTGGAATTTCCAAAGGTTTTAAAAATCCATAAGGTTTGTGTTTAGTATCTTTTGAGCGGCAACAAATTTCGCAAGAACGCACATAGTCCTTAATATCTTCTTTTATTGAGGGCCACCAAAAATCACGGTTTGTTAGAAAGAATGTTTTCTTAAAACCAAAATGTCCAGCGGAAGGCGAATCGTGGCAAGTATTTAAAACAGAAGAACGGCAGTTTGGAGGAACATAGATTTTACCTTTAAAAAGTAGGAAGTTATTACTGATAGAGAATCCGTTTGATTTGGTAGAATTTTGTCCAGAATTAAGTTTAGAAAGGTTTTCTTGATAAAATTTATCGTTTTTGTATTCGTTAAGGATTTGGTCATTTAGGGAAACAAAAGCAATCATAGTACAAAAGTTTTCGGGGCGGAGAACTGTAAAAGGAATGTCACTGGCTAACTCTTCTTCGTTGGAAGCGTAATCCGGTCTTCGTGAAAGAGCATCGGCTTTACCATTAGCAGATCCAGCACGATAAGTGATCTTAAAGTTAAATTCGGAGAGAAATAAAGCCCAACGAACAAGTCTCTGAGACATCTTTTCTGGTTTCTTTTGGTAGAGTAGGTTTTGATGGTCGGAAAAAATTGTAAAGGGTTTTGATGTACCTTTTAATAAATGCCTCCAATGTTCTAAGGATTCTACAATAGCCAAAAGTTCCTTGTCATAAATAGGGTAGTTCTTTTCTGATGCAGTAAGGGATCTAGAGAAGAAAGCTACGGGATGAATTTTATTATCATTTGATGAAGTTTGTGAAAGGATGGCTCCAATAGCGAAGTTACTACTATCAGTTTCAACGATAAAAGGAATATCACGATTTGGGTAGGCCAGAACAGGAGCAGTAGCAAATTTCAATTTTATTTCATCAAAGGCTTTTTGAGTTTCGGGTGACCAGATAAATTTAGCTTGTTTTTTGAGTAAAGAGTGTAAAGGGTGAGTTATTGCAGCGAAACCGGGAATAAATCTACGATAATAATTGGCTAGACCAAGAAAAGATTGAAGTTGTTTAACGTTCATTGGAATAGGCCATTCTAAAATTGAGGATACTTTCTTAGGGTCCATGAATATTCCCTCAGAAGAGATTCTATGTCCAAGGAAGTCAAGATAAGGAACACAAAATTCGCATTTTTCTAATTTGGCAAATAACCCTGCGTTTCTAAGTCTTTTAAGAACTTCAGAAAGATGCTTGTAATGTGAATCTAAGTCTGGAGAAAATATTATAATATCGTCTATATAGCAAAAGACGAATACACCGATAATATCTTCAAGAACGTCGTTTATAAAGTGTTGGAAAACGGCAGGAGCATTCTTCAACCCAAAAGGCATCACCAAATATTCGAAGTGTCCATATTTGCATGTAAAGGCGGTTTTGTATTCGTCCCCTTTTTTAATTCTTACTAGATTGTAAGCCGAACGAAGATCAAGTTTAGAGAATATTTTCCCGTTTACCAAATGTTCTAGCATATCATTAATTAGTGGTAGTGGATAAGAATCACGAATTGTGATTTCATTTAGGTGTCGATAATCTACCACCATTCTAAGTTCACCATTCTTTTTGAGGACAAAAAAGACAGGAGCACCACCAGGAGATTTCGATTTTCTTATAAATCCTTTGGCTAAGTTTTCTTCAATGTATTCTTTGAGTGTTTTGGATTCTTTTTCGGTTAGAGGGTAAATAGGTCCATAAAATAATTGAGTATTTGGAAGAAGATTGATTTCACAATCGTAGAGTCTATGAGGAGGTAGTTCGTTCGCATAGATTTCGCTAAATACATCCTTATATGGGCGAAGCTTAGTTGGTAGTGACCTATTAATTTTATTATTTAATTCATCATTCTTCTTAAGTTCTTCAGGTTTTTCAGATTTTGGTGGGATAAAGGTAGTGAATGTACTGGGAAGAATCAGACAGTTGGATATACAGTGATTGGATTTGAAAGAAAGTTCTTTATTGGTGAAATTTATCGTGGGATTGTGAGTATAAAGCCAGTCAGTACCGAGTATAGCGCAATATGAGGGTAGATCGACTATATAAAATTTGGTTTTACAATTATGATTTTTGTATTTTAAAGAGATTGGAAGAGTTTCACCAAGAATTGATTGATTACCTCCAATGCCAGCTACTTTAGGAAGATTAGTTTCAGAGTTATAGGGGATGTTGTTTTGTTTGGCAAAATATAGATCCATTAGGTTAAGTTGAGAGCCCGAATCGAGTAGTATTTTAGTCTTGACGGAAATGTTTGAAACTTTGAGTTGAAATTCGAAAATAGGAAGTTTTAAATCTGGCTGGTCTGAGATTCTTGGTCTTAATACTGGTTTTGATTCTATATTGGTTATATGACTGGTAGAAGAAGTTTTATTTTTGTTCTTTCGTGTACAGTTATCCAAGGAATGATCAGGAGACCCACAATAAGCACAAAGGTTTTCTCTTTTTCTTCTTTCTTTTTCTTCGGTTGACAAAGGACCATGAAATTTAAAGCTATTAGTTTTCTTATTGGATGGATTTTTCTTCTTGTTAAAGTGTTTATTATTATTATTATTAGTCGATTTATTTTGTTGATTGAAAAATTGTCGGTGAGTAGAGAGACGGCAATCAATCCTTGAGGCTATTGTTTGCATATCGAATAAGGATCTTGGACCAGGAAACATTTCGAGAATTCTAGTAGCAATTTGGTCGTTAAGTCCATTTAAGAATGCATCCATTTTAGCTTCTTCATTCCAAGACGATTCATCAGCATATCTATTGAATTCCAGAATGTATTCTCTTGCATTTCCAAGCCTTTTTTGTCTAACAGTTCTTAATTTTTGATTGGCAACAAAAGTGGAGTCATAGGTTCCAAAGGTAGCTTTAAACCTTGTAATAAATTCTTCATAGTTATCCAGACAAGGTTCGTGGTTTTCGAGTAAGGTAGCTGCCCAATTCATTGCTGATCCATATAATCTGGAAAATAATGTATTGCCACTTTTAAAGAGTCTTCAGAG
>MCFG01000740.1:0-11802 GCA_002104895.1 Anaeromyces robustus | reverse complement strand
CGACAAGGATGTCCCTTATCTCCTATACTTTTTAATTTGTTTATCAACGACATCTTCAACGATTGCCTGCATAATGGTGTGAAAATAGATACTGAATATTGTTGTGGAGGATTATTTGCTGATGATATTGTTCTTTGTGCCCCTAGTAGATCTCGTATGAACAAACTTCTTCGTTTAGTTGGTAAATGGGCTAAGGACAACGAGATGACTTTTGGAATTAATAAATGTGGCACATTAGCTGTTAGACATGAAAATTCGGAATATATTCTTAGAGAGGACCCTACCTTTTATTTAACAGGAATCGCAATCCCTAAAACAGATTGTTATACTTACCTTGGTGTTCCCTTTCACAAAACTCTAGATTTAAAATTCGTTATTAGTAAAATGAAAAATAAAGTTAGTAAGGCTTTGTTTTCAATTCAGGGTTTTTTAAAAAATGATCTGATTCCTATTCATCTTAAAAGAACTTTATTCTCTGCAAAAGTTATTGGACAAGTTTCCTATTACGCGCCTTTGCTTGGTTCTAACAAAAACAATACTAGTTCTACACAAACAATAATTAACAAAGGTTTTTATTGGATTTTAGGCTACTCGAAACCTAATTCTTTTGTTTCTATTTATTGCATCTCAAAAGAACTCAATATTCCTCCACTTTCTGGTAAATGTGCTTTAGCTCAGGTTAGATGTTTTAATAAGTGGAAGGACTCCAACTGCATTATCTCAAAGATAGTTAATAATGTTGCTACAACAAGAAAATGGACTTGGGACAAAGAAAGTAAAATATTAAATGATAAATTAAACAATATTTCATCCTCTACTAAAGAAATTATGGAATTCTATTGGGACAGAGACATGAACAGTGATAAATCAATTAAAGCTAAAACTTATAAATTGTACAACTTTGAAGAATCAAGAAGTTACTTAAAGCTTAATCTAGAATTTCCTGAATATAGCAAAGGTTTTCGGTGGATACTTAGGGCAAGATGTGGATATAAAATCGATGCTAGAGTTGCAAAAGCTGCTAAAATGATTAATAATTCTTGTCCTAATTGTTGTTCATGTTGTTTCCATTGTGACAGTTATCAGAGAATTGATCATTGGTTTATAAATTGTTTCTTATTTAAAAATCTTCGTATTGATCACTTCTCTGATTTAGATAGAAATTTTTTTTATTTTTTAGATAGTCTTTTTAATAGTTTAGTTAGGACCAGTAATAACCCTAGTGTGGATAATAGAATAAATAATATTGTTAAGGGTTATAAAAGTAGTAATAATAGTATAAGTAATATAGATATATTAGGTAGTAAAAAAATAGTTAATAGGTATAGAATATATATTTTTTTAATTGGTGGTAGAGATTATGGTTTTAGTGATAGAATTAACAATAGTCCATACAAAAAGGAATGGGAATGTTTGTTTAAGTGTCAGACTGAATCTGGTACTTATTCAAAATCCCCATTCTTGTTGCGATCTGCGGCTCTATTGAATGATATCATGCCTGTTGTCTGTAAAAGACAACATATATTATTCAATAAATTTAAAACCAACCTCTCCAGGAACGTCAATGCTGATAACACAGTAGGACAGCCTAGTAGGGCAAATGCCGATCCTATTTCCGACCCTAGTGGAATAGGATAGATCAATTTTACTTTAATTCTATATTTAGAATTAAGGGCTGTATGGATTTATTGTTTTTAAATATTATTATACTTCTTTTTTTCCTCCAGTATTATCTATTATTATCTATAATATTTTACTGGTTTTTATTTTTTTTAGTATCATTTTTTTTCATTATGTGTTTTTTTTATGATTCATGTATTTTAATATTTAAATTCAATAAAGTTGACGTACAAATTGTGTGCCATAAAAAAAAAAAAAAAAAAAAAAAAAAAAAATTTAAAAAATATATGCATATATATTTTGCCTATACTTAATAAGGCTATATTACAAATCTATTTATATATATATTAATTTATTCTAATGTCTTTTTTTTTTTTTTTTTTAACTCATAAAATTCTTTTTTATTTACCAAATAAAGTTATTTTTCTTACCTTTTATAGTAAGATTAGTATCATAAACAGGAATGGATTAGATTTTATTTAAAAGATGATACCGATTATAAAAATTATTTATATCTTTATATATCTTTTTAATGTTATTTCATATAATAAATTAAAGGGTTAGTCCAGATGATAAAATATTACCGCCTATATAATAATATAATATTCTTTTTCAGAATTAGCGCAATAATATTTTCCATAGTAGAAGTGTTAATAAAAAAAAAATTATGGATTATTAGATAATAAATAAATGGTTAGTAGAAACTAATATATTATATATTAATGTTAGTTACTTACTAATTACCTGAATATTTCTAATTTCATAAAAAACTACCATACCTATTGGCAAAGTTGATTATATATTATTTTAAGTTTAATAATTTATTAAAAAAAAGTATATTTGATGAAATTAATCTTACATAATAATTATAATATATATCATATTTAAATTCTATATTCTATATATATATATTTTTATATAAAAATTATATATGATAAAGAATTGGTATATACATAGGATAAATTAAAATATGGTTTTTATTAATGATAAAATAATACTTTTAAAATTTTATACTATAAAGAAACTTCTGGAACACAATTTTTTATTTAAAAAAAAAAAAAACTTAAAAGGAATATAATATTAAATAATTTTTTTACCAAAAAAAAAATTGGAAAATAAAAAAATTAATTCTTTTCTTTCTTTTTTTTATATTATCTTCTTTTATATTCTATTCTCTTAACATTTTAAATAATTCTTAAAAGGAAAATATGATAAATCTTAAGGTTGAATATAATTTTAAGGTCAAGTGCAAAACAAGAGCAAAATGTCGTCAGACGATAAAAAAGTAATACATTTATATATATATATATTGAAACACTTAATGAAAAAAACTTAATATAAATTAAAATAAATAAAAAAAATAAGAAAAAAAAAATTAAAATATAAAAATACAACTACAGTCAAATAAAAAATATTAATAAATAAATACAATAAGAAATATATATAAATATATAACATTAAATAATAAAAAATGATGATTATTAATAATAATTATTAAATAATCAATTATTTTTTATTAATTTATTTATTTAATAATTAACAAATTAAATTAAATGAATAATCATATTTGTATTTATAGTTTTATGGTTTAACTATATAAAATAATTTTTTTTTTTTTTTTTAGATTTTAATATATATATATTAAGTAATAACAATAAATAAATAAATAAATAAAAAGAAAGAAATACAATTATTAAAATATATTGTAAATACATAGATTTTATTTATACTTTTATATATACTTTTCTTATATATAATATTATATATATATTTTATTAAAATAAAAAAAAAAAAAAAAAATTAAATCAAGTTTAAAATTTATATTTTACATTTTACATTTTATTTATTATTATGTATTTTATATTTTATTTAGTTTTTTTTTTTTTTTTTTTTTTTTTTTTTTTTTTTTTTTTTTTTTTTTTTTTTTTTGATATATATATTATGATGGTTTTATTATAAAATCATCATTATGTTCAAATAATTTTTTACAACTTTTTTATAATTATTTTTTTCTAAAAAAAAAAACTATTTTTATTTTTATTTTTATTTTTTTTTATTTTTTTTTTTATTTTATTTTATTTTATTTTATTTTATTTTATTTCTATTCAATCTTCTTATATTCTTATCTTTTTTATATTTATATTTATTTTGATTTTTATTTTATTTTTTCTTTTTTTCTTTCTTTTTTTTTTTTTTTTTCTCTCTTAAACTTTTCTTTTTTTAGAAGATTGTAAAGTTAATAATTGTTTTAAAAATTCGGATTTATTATTAGCTTTAATTAAAGATTCACCAATTAAAACAGCTTTAGCACCATTTTTATAATAAACTAAAATATCTTCATGAGTTTTAATACCACTAAGAGCAACAAGAATAACATGTTCTGGAACTAATTTTGTTAAACTTGTAGTTTTATTTGGATTAATATCAAATGTATTTAAATCACGATTATTTACACCAATTAATTGAATATTTAAAGAAAGTGCTAATTTCATTTCTTCTTCATTTAAAACAATCATTAAAACTTTCATTTTTAAGGAATGAGCAAATTCTACCATCTTTTTTAATTCTTCTTTTGGTAATAATGAAACATATAATACAATACCATCAGCACCATAAATACGAGCTTGCATAATTTGATAAGTATCAATAATAAAATCATTTTGAAGAATAACTGGACGATTTGGTATTTTATCTACAGCATTACGTACTTCTCTTAAATCATTTAATGAACCTTTAAACCATCTTGGTTCAGTTACTACAGATATACAATTAATACCAGCTGATATATATTCAAGAGCTTTTTCTACTGGATGCAAATTAATATCAATATTACCTTTACTTGGTGAAGCTCTTTTAATTTCTGCTATAACAGCAATATCTAAATATTCATTATTTTCATTTTCTTCATCTTCATTATTATATTGTTCTTGATTATTTTCATCTTCATTTTCATGATCATGATGATGTCCATGATCATGATGATGACCATGTCCATGTCCATGTCCGTGTCCATGACCGTGTCCATGACCGTGTCCATGACCGTGTCCGTGTCCGTGTCCATGTCCATGATGATGATGTTGTTTGGAATCTTCTTCATCTAAATCCATATTTTCTAAAGCATCAATTTGAGATTTATTTTTAATAACTAATCCTTTTTTATTCCAAGGTTTATTTTTTAAATAATCAATAGCATCAATAGTTTCAGGTATAAATCCCATATCAATAGTTTTCATTAAATGAGCTGGAGAATAACCTGGTTGACATTTTGCTTTAGCAATATCAATTTTTCGTTGTTCAACAATTAATTGTAAAGAAGATAAAGAATTTGATAATTGAACATAGGAAGGAGAAATAATTTCATTAATTTTATTTTCTTTCATAATTGATGGTGAAGAAATAATTGTATCATCAGTACTAGGTAATAATGGAGTAGGATTTATTTTAATATTTGGTTTTGTTGATGTTGTTGGTGTTACTGTTTTTACATCATTATTTTCTTTTTTATTTTTATTTTTATTATCAATATCACCACTTTTAATTAATTTACTAGAAGTAATACCATTTTGAGTACCATAACCTAATTGATCAAAAACAGGATTAACTAAATCTTCACGTATACGAAGTTCATTCCATTTACCACCTTCCCATTTTAAGAAATTAGAAATCATACGATAACCAGCTTCACTTGCAATACTTTCAGGATGAAATTGTACACCTTCCATAACATATTCTTTATGACGTACACCCATAACTTTTCTACTATTAGTCCAACTGGTGATTTCTAAACAATCTGGTAAAGTTTTAGGATCACCAGATAAAGAATGATATCTAGTAACTTGAATACCTTGTGGAATATCTTTAAAAAGTCCTTTACCATCATGTGTAATAGAAGAAGTTTTACCATGAACAATTTCACCAGTATAAGTAACCGTACCACCATAATGAACATACATACATTGTTCACCAAGACAAACACCTAAAATAGGAATTTTACCTGCAAAAGTTTCAATAACTTGTCTTGAAATACCAGAAGAGTTTAAAGGATGACCTGGTCCTGGTGAAATAACAATATTTCTTGGATTTAATGCAATACACTCTTCTATAGTGATTTTATCATTTCTATGAACAACAACATGAGCTCCAAGTTGTTCAAGATATTGATAAATATTATAGGTAAAACTATCATAATTATCTATCATAAGTGTAGCCATTTTTACTTATATATATTATTTTTTTTTTCTAATATTATTTAAAACTATGATGAAAAAAGAAAAAAAAAAAAAAAGAATGATAAATTTGACAAATTGTAATAATATTACAATTACAGTTTATTCTATTTATCTATCTAATTTATAAATAGATAGATAAATAGATTATAAATTAAAATTTCAAGTACATTTATTCAATTATTTGTTGTTTCAGTTAATATAAATGAAAATGTCAGATACATTTATTCAATTATTTGTTGTTTCAGTTAATATTATAAAATGAAATTGTCAGGTACATTTATTCCATTTTTTATTGTTTCAATTAATATAGTTCAAAACAAAAAAGTTCATATAAGATTAAATAAAAAGTAAAAAAAAAGTTATAATATCCATTTAAATATATATTATGATAAAGATATTTTGGTGATATTTTGGTAAAGCAATTTTTTTAAAGCATTATAATAATTATACAAAATATTATGAAGTTATATGTTGATATAGTCCAGAATAATAATAATATAATAAGATATATCCATTATAAAATTATAACAAAATATAATAATAATAATATGTTAGAATAAAATTAATGAAAAAATAGTAATATATAAAAAATTTTATAAATAAAAATTGAATTGAATTATATTTATTATATTATTAATTAATTCATATATATATATTTTAATTATTAATTTATTTAGTTTTACATAAGATGATAATATATTTAAATTTCATTGATAAATATGATTATAACCAGAAAATATTATATGTTTATTCATTAAAATATTTGAGAAACAATTAATATTTCGAAGTTTATATTAAATGCTATTTTACTGATATTATAAGTAACTCTCTCTTTTCCTTTTTTTTTTTTTTTCATAATATTTTATTAACTATTAAAGGAAACAATTATTATATATTCCTTTCTTATTTGTTTATTAAATAGTTGAATTTTTTTTTTTCATTACAATGATTTAAATTCGTGTATCCAAGGATGTTTTATCAATTTCTTTTTTTTTATTTTTTGTTTAATTACTATTATATTAACACATTTAACAAAACACTTACGTTTAATTATAATTTTTAATAAAAAATATTATTTAAGTATTCCTGAATACTTTCTTTTCTTTAAATATTTTTTTTTACAGTTTTATTAATTAATAATAATAATGTTTTACTATTATTATTATTTATTAAAAAAAGAAAAAAAAACTTTAAAATAATATTAAAAAATTAATAAAAAAAATAAAAAAAAAAAAGAAAAATCAAAATCATTTTATATTAAAAAATAATTTAAAATTACTATAAAATTTTCCCTTATCATAACAATTAATTAAATAAATAATAAATAATAAATAATAAATAATAAAATTAATAATTCCAATTTAAACATATAAATCAATTTTTTAATAAATTAATTTATATTTTAAAATTATATTAGTTTTATTTATTTATTTATTTATTCCTTATTTATTTATTTATTTATTTATTAATTTTATAGATGATTTATTGAATTATTTATTATTCATTCATTTAATTTCTATATATATATTTTTTAGAGTTTATAAAAATCTTTGGTAAAACAATATTAATCCAATCAAAACAAATTTTATTAGTAATCATAATTTTCTCAAATCTATTTTTTATACTTGTAATATTTGATTATATTAAGTAGAAAACACTTGTAATATTTGATTATATTAAGTAGAAAACACTTGTAATATTCGATTATAATAAGTAGAAAACGCTTGTAATATTTGATTATAATAAGTAGAAAACAATTGTAATATTTGATTATAATAAGTAGAAAACACTTGTAATATTTGATTATAATAAGTAGAAAACACTTGTAATATTTGATTATAATAAGTAGAAAACACTTGTAATATTTGATTATAATAAGTAGAAAATATTTTTATAAGTTAAATTACTTGGCTATAATATAATAAATTTCTAATAATATTCTAGTGATAATAAAGATAGTTATTGTATTTATATATATATATATTTTTATAAAATATTTTTGTAGTAAAAAGATATTAATTTTTATTTTTTATTTGTTTTTCTCTTTATTCATAAAAAATGTTACATTTATTAATAAACTTAAAATAATAATAATAATAATAATAATAATAATAATAATAATAATAATAATAATAATAATAATAAATGATAATAGTAATAATAAATAATAATAATAATAGTAATTTTTTTTTAATTTATTGGTTATGATTCATTATTATTATTTTTTATTTTTATCATTCATAAATAAATATTACTATTATTCATTAATATATTATTGAATAATAATAATAATTATTTATATATATATATATATTTTATAACTCATTAATATCACTATTTTTATTCTTTATTATTACAATAGTTTCGATTTTATATTATTCATGATTCATAATTTATTATTATTTTATTATTATTTAGTGAAAATAATAATAAAATATAAAAAAAAATTATCAAATAAAGAAAGAAGTTTTATTTTGTTTTATTATATTTTTATTTTATTTTGTTTTTGTAACTTTTTAGTTATCTATTACTACTCTAAATAACTATATGTTCTATTATATTCTGTCATAAAAAAACACACAAAAAAAAAAAAAAAAACACTGAATAAAAATATTAAAAATAAGTATTATACTATTTTTTTAATAAAATTTTTTAATAAATAAATATAGTTTAAGAGTATATAATATTAATAAATAAAAATAAAATTTTTCAAGTCTGTAAAAAAAGTTATATATCATTTAATAAATTTTTTTTTCTATTTATTATAATGTTTTATTTTTTTTAATTTTTTTTAAAGTACAAAATTTATTATAAATAATATTAGATTTAGTATATAAAATAAAATAGATTAAATATTAAAAAGAAAATTCTATCTAAAACTCTATAACATATATTTAGTATAAAGAAAAATATAATACATAATTTCAGTGTAGGGTACTATTTGGATTTCACTCTTCTCTAAATGGTAAAAATAATATAAAACAAAGAAGTAATATCTGAATTAAAGATAGTGTAGCATGAGATTTTTAATTTTTTTTTTTTTTTTTTTTTTTTTTTTTTTTTTAAACTAGGATTAATCTTTATTTATATTATTAATTTAAAACAAACATACATGTGACATAAATATATAATACATAAAATGTAAATTAAATACAAGTAATAAAAGATACAAAAAATAAATAAAATTTATTACAGATATTAATCAAATTAAAATATTAAATAAAAAAAAGGAAAGAAGTTAAACTTCTAACCTCTCCCATTCAACGAATTATTTACATTCCAAGTATATAGAAGCTCTTTTAGCTGGATTTTTTAATTGTTAGTACATCTCTAGTTATATATTTATCAATAATTTCCTCTTTTGAACAACCTTTTAATTTCTTTTTTAGGGTACGGGATTCTTTAGTCCATGAATAATAATAAGGCATAGTAGGAATATTTGTGATTAGTTCTTTAATAATACAAGAAGATTTTCCCCATTTATCGAAACAACAAATTTGAGCTATAGCACAAATTGCTGAGAAGGGAATGAACCAAAATTCGCGAGAAATGGAATAGGTACGTGTGTTAGGGTTGATAGATTTATGTCCAAAACTCCAAAATAATCCTCTATTAAATATAGATTGGGCTTTTTTGGTTTTAATTTTATTTGAAGCTAAAAGGGGCGAGTAGTAATTTAAAATACCGATAATATGGGAAGAAAGAATTCTTCTTTTAAGAACTAATGAGATGTTGCGATTAAGGAGAAAACGAGAGAATGAATTTATACTCAGGTTAAGTTTTGAATTAAGATTAGAAATAATAGGTTTAAGGGATAGAGAATTGTCAAAAGGAATACCAAGATAAAATTCTATCTAAAACTCTATAACATATATTTAGTATAAAGAAAAATATAATAAATTTCTGAAATTATATAAATGATTTCACTCTTCTCTAAATGGTAAAAATAATATAAAACAAAGATGTAATATTTGAATTAAAGATAGTGTAGCATGAGATTTTAAGAATTACATAAATATTTAGAAAGTGTCCACTAAACTCTCTGAATTAAAGATAGTGTTGCATGAGATTTTTAAGAATTACATACATAGATATTTAGATAGAAAGTAGGTTCTAGATAGTCAAAGAGGTTCCATAAAAAAAAAAAAAAAAAAAAAGAAAAAAAAACTTTGGTTTGACAACCATCAATATTAACAAATTTTTGAATACTAAATGTCATTTCATTTATTTTTTTTTTTTTTTTTTTTTTTTTTTTTTTTTTTTTTTTTAGACTAGGATTAATCTTTATTTATATTATTAATTTAAAATAAACATACATGTGACATAAATATTACATGAAATGTAAATTAAATACAAGTAATAAAAGATACAAAAAATAAATAAAATTTATTACAGATATTAATCAAATTAAAATATTAAATAAAAAAAAAGGAAAGAAGTTAAACTTCTAACCTCTCCCATTCAACGAATGAGATACCATTCGAATCCGTGTCGGAATAAATTCCATGCCTTATCTTTTCGACGTCGACGCCCTTGAAGCCGCCCGGAGTGTTCTTATTGTTATTATACCAATTAAGAAGAATCCGAAAGGAAATATTCACAATTGGCATGACAACAGTAAGAAAATGCGACAGACCCACAATATACGGAACAGGAGACTCGGGTGAACCTTTGAAAAGTTGTCCACGCCACCATCTCCGTTCCCTCTTAATATCTAGTTTATCAAATGCATAACACCCATCAAGGAAAGCGTTAAGCATCAAGTAATATATATTATTTTCAAAATCTTCGTCTAAGTCCTCAGAAAATCCCAGTGAGTTAGTTCGATTAATTTGGGTGAACTTCGAGTTTAAGTCAACATTGTGTTTAATAAAAGTATTTCTATCCTGTTCAAAGGCCTTACAATTGAATATCCAATGAGAGAAACTTTGCGTTTTTTCACCACAGCAAGGGCAGCAAGTAGGAAAGTTTTCAAGTGAAGACTTACCTTTAAGTAGAAACTTATAGTTAAACTGAAAACCGCTGCGTATTCTCATAATCCAGAAGAACCCCAGTTGGTATTGGGGGTATGATAAAGCAAGATCCTGTATATCTTTAGAAGGTCCATATTTACATTCCAAGTATATAGAAGCTCTTTTAGCTGGATTTTTTGTTAGCACATCTCTAGTTATATACTTATCAATAATTTCCTCTTTAGTAAGACCTGATAATTTCTTTTTTAGGGTACGAGATTCTTTAGTCCATGAATAATAATAAGGCATAGTAGGAATATTTGTGATTAGTTCTTTAATAATACAAGAAGATTTTCCCCATTTATCGAAACAACGAATTTGAGCAATAGCACAAATAGCTGAGAAGGGAATGAACCAAAATTCGCGAGAAATGGAATAGGTACATGTGTTAGGGTTGGTAGATTTATGTCCAAGACTCCAAAATAGACCTCTATTAAATATAGATTGGGCTTTTTTGGTTTTAGTCTTATTTGAACCTAAAAGGGGGGAATAGTAATTTAAGATACCGATAATATGGGAAGAAAGAATTCTTCGTTTAAGAACCAATGGGATGTTGCGGTTAAGGAGAAAACGAGAGAATGAATTTATAGTCAGGTTAAGTTTTGAATTAAGATTAGAAATGATAGGTTTAAGGGAAAAAGAATTGTCAAAAGGGATACCAAGATATTTATAGGAAGATGTTTTAGGAATTTTATTGATACCTAGAAAGAAGGTCGGGTCAGAATAATTATGAGGAAGAGAGAGTTTAAGTGGTTTAATAACCATTGTAGCACATTTGTTGATACCAAAGGTCATTTCGTTGGTTTTGGCCCAATCGTGTACACGAGATAAAAGTGCTCTGAGTTTACTCTTGGTAGGAGCAATGAGAACAATGTCATCAGCAAAGAGACCACCACAACAGATTGAACTACCACATGAAACTCCATAGTTGGAACAATTAT
>MCFG01000074.1:172500-202608 GCA_002104895.1 Anaeromyces robustus | reverse complement strand
ACTTTTTAAATTTATATTCTTTTTTTAAATTTAGTTTCTGTTATATAAAATTGTATAATATTTATATTTAATTATTTTAAAAAATGTATTACTTTTAAAAACTTAATTTAAATTAAAAGAAAACCAGTAATTTTTATATAAAATAAGATAAAACATTGGAAACTAGGTTTAAATAAATTTAAATATGAATACATAATTGATTATGTGTTTCGATGTATATATTAATATGTATATTTAATTATTTATTAGATCATATTTAAAAAAGTTTATTATTTTAATAGGGTAAAAAAAAAAAAAAAAAAAAAAAAGGGAAAATTACATAATGGAGATAAATATGTACTAATAATTAAATAAAATATAATATTTAATATAAAAAATTTTTTATAGATAATTAGTATTTTATTACTATATTATAATTCATTATATTATATTTCTTAGTTTATTTTTTGATTATTTCATTTTTTTATGTATATGAAGCATAAAACTTTCATTTAAAAAAAGTAAAAAAAAAAAACAAAAAAAAAAAAACAAAAAAAAACCTCTTTGTATTTCTTACTTCATTTTATTATTTCAATATATAATAACTAATATATTATTTAATAAAGAAATTTATTAATATATTATTTAATTAGAAATTATTAAATAAGAATAAAATAAAAACTTTAAATTAAAGTTACAATAATTGAAACCATAGAGATACAATAACTAGCCTATCCCTTTGTATTCATTAAATTATATATTAAATGTTATTTTTTGATTTTGGATAAAATATTAAATATTAAATAAAATAAAAAATTTTTTCCTGAACAAATATAAAAAGTTTTTTTTATATTTAAAAAAAAAAAAGATCAATGATATTATAAAACCTTTTTTTTGTTTTAGTATTTGATATTATAAAACCTTTTTTTCTTTGTCTTAGTATTAATAACTTTTAAACTGCCTATAATATATAAAAAATGTTTACTAAAAGTTAATTCATGATCATTTTATGTTAAATTATACATTTTTAATGTATATTATTTTTATATAACATTGATATAAAAAAAGAACATGTTAATTAATAATAATATACGTAAAATTAATATCATTTATATATTATAATTATAAATAATATATATAATTATATTATTATTAAAATACATATAATTATAATTATTCTTTTATTTAATTTTAATTTCTATTTGTTTCATTAAATATTTTTTTTTCTTTTTCTTTTTTAACATAAACATTTATTTCAATTAAAAAGGTCCCTTATATATTAAAACAATCCAATATTCATATATTAACTATATATTGCTATATATGCATTATGTATTTATTTTGTATATTTTTTATATTTGGAATGAATATCTTAATTCTATATATTTATATTGTGTATAAAATTGTGTAAGATTAAAATTATAATTAAATTTTTGAAGTAATTTTTAAATTTTGTTCTATTTTTTAATTAAAGTTCAAAAATAGTTTAATTAAAGAAAACTATCTTCCAAGACTAAAAATGTTTGGTTTAACACATAAATTAAAAGATAAAAAGTAGAAAAATAATAAATTAACTTTTTTTACAACATGATTAGAAAAAAAAATCAACACTTGTAATAATTATAATAATAATAATAAAAAAAAAATAGTTAATTAATACTTCAAATAAAAAAAAATTTTTTTTTAGTTGAATTGATTACAATGATTAATATAAAAATTAATTAATTTCATTAATTTTAAGAAATAATTTATTAATGTATAATAATAATAATATCATTCTTTATCATAACATTTATGATTAAATAAAAATAATATTTAATATTATGATATGTTGTTAGTATAGAAATATTTAAAAAGCAGTATTACTTTAACTGCCTTTAATTATATATGTTATATATTGTTTTTAGATATTTTTTAAATTCATTGATGTTCTTGTCACGTTAAACCCATTTTTTGTTATAATAATTAATAAATAATTATTTGATGGTAAAGTTATTTAAACTACTTTCTATTTGTTTGTTTCTATATTTATTTAATTATTTATTAATTAATTATTTATTTATATTATTCACTTTTAATTATAATTAAATATTTTTTTAATTTAAAAAATTTTAATATATAATACAAAGAATTCTATCAAGAAATAAATAATATATTAATATATTAAAATATATGTACAGAATAATTGAACAATATATATGATATATATTAATAATATTAATTCTAATATATTATTAGGTTAATTCATTTATTATTAAATATTAATAATATATATTGTAGAATATATTATTAAATAATAATACATATATTAAAATATATATATATAAATTATTAATATATATATCATTTTGAAACAAGTCATTAAAAGAAAAATTATAAACACAAAAAATAAAAAGAAAAAAAAAATTTTTTTTTTCCATATTTCTATTTAATTTCCTAAAATAAATAAAGTCTCGATTTTTAGTCTTTTTCCAATTTATTTTTAATTATTTTTCTTTTTCTATTTTACTATATTTATCTATAAATTTAAAACTAATTTAAAAAAAGAAAATAAAATTTATTAAAAAATAATTAATAATTATTAAAACATTAAACATTCCATCATTCAATATAATAATTACATAATAAATCATTAAACATTCTGATAAATATTTCAAAGTTTTATAATAAAGTTTGTATTAACCGGAAGTAATGTTATTTTTTAAGTTTATATTTAAATTTATATTTTATTATCCATCATTCATATAAAACATTGATATTATGGCTACTTCTTTTTTTTTTTTTTTCATATTTATACCATTATATTTAATTATTAATAATTAAATAATAAATAAAATATGAATGAATTTTAAATAGTTAATAATAAACATTAAATATTATTATTTTATATAAAGTAATTAATAAAAGGTCATTTTATCATATCTTTTTATATATATATTTTGTTTTACTTTGTTATGTTTTGTTTATTTGATATATAATTACGAATCGAATAATTCAATAATACCAAGAATATTTAATTTATAATTAATTATTTTGTTTTTAATAGTATTATGAATAATAATAATATAATTATTATTAATAAAACTTTTATATATAAAATTATTTATATACAAATGAAAAAGCAATGTATTGTTTATATTTAATTATATATAGCGATTATATTAAATATTATATTTTTTTAAATAAATTTTTAATTATAATAATAATTATATATATTTATAATTAGGGATTAATAATTATTAATAATTAAGGTTATTATAGATTATAAATATTAATTTTTTTTCCGAAAAATCCCTTCCTACGGATAAATTAAAAATGCGATTGTTTTTTAATAAATAGCCTCATTTAAAAAATTTTTATTAATAAAATTTTAGTAAAAATACAAGATAATTAAATATAAGCCACAATGCCATTTCATATTCTTCCAAAAGAGGTTTGACAATGATAATGGTAGTGGCTGGCTATGCCATTACCAAATAAGTAAACATAATTAATATTTAACTATTATAAAATAACTTTTTTTTTATTATTATTGTTGTTTTTGTATTTATAAATTTTAATTATAATATTTTAAATTAAATTATATAATTTAAAGTAATAATGAATAATTAATAAAAATAATTATTCACAATTATTCCTGATATTAAAAGAAATATAAAAAAGTTGAGACAGATAGAAAAACAAGAATTAAGTTATAAAAGTGGTTATATTAATATTTATTTTAACTAAATCAGAGAAGTATAATAAATTATAGAATTTTATATACAAAAATGTATTGAAAATAATATTTATTAAAAAATATTATTACTTAATTATTATTTAATATATTTTCTTGAACAAAGTTATTAATTATTATTAAGTGAATTAGGTCCTTTTTTTTTTTTTTTTTTTTTTTTAAATTGCATATTTATTATTATTTTTAATCTATATAAAAAAACCATAATTTTAAAATTAGTATGATAGTTTTATCATTATTTATTATAAGTATTAATAAGTTTTTTAAATAATAATATTATTTTATATATGAAATTAATTTATTAGAATAATTATATATAATTAAATAAATAATTCTAAATCTTTTTTTTTTTTTTTTATTAATATTAATTTTTATATCTTATTTAATTTTGTTGTACTTTTAATTTCTATAATATTCCAAATATACTTAATGTGGATTTGTAAACTTTTATTTTTAATTTATATATATTAAATTAAAACTTTATTAAGATTAATTAATTTATTTTGTATTAAATTTTTCAAATTTTTGTTTTTTTTTTTTTTTTTTTTTTGTTGTTGTTTTTGTTATGTAATACAAATAATTGATATTTAAATTAATATATTAGTTAATTATTTTAAATATATATAATAATTCAATTAATATAAATCTGTTTAATATTAAATAAACAGATATTAATAAAGTATTAATATAAATAGATTGGTCAAGAGATACAACTATTATAATTATTTTAATAATATGATATATTAATTATTAATTAAAGCATGTATTATTATTTATTTATTGAATTATTAATTGAATTTCTATTAATTATATTAATTTTATATCATAATAATAATATTTAGTTGTTAGTATCATTGATTTATGATATTATAATGATAATAAGAATAAGAATATTATCATCATAGAATTAAAATACTTAGACATTTTTAATTATAAAATGTGTAATATTAATTTTATCTGTAACCTTCAATTATTTCCCAAAATGTATAGTTCACTAATTCAAAATTGAAGCCAGTATCTTAAAATTCTTTTTTACAATTCATATTATAAATGTTATAGAAATAAAATTTTTTAAATATAATTAATAATTAATTGTTTAAAATAGAAAAAAGAAAAAGAAAAAAGAAAAAAAAATTTTTTTTAATATAAATTTAATCTTAATAAAACATTAACATATAATAAATGCATTAAATAATTTAAAGTTAAAAAAGAAATACAAAGTCAATATTAATAAATTAATTTATATTGTACTGTTCTTTTTTTTTTTACAAACAAAAGAATTATAATAATTATCATATTCTATTAATAATATTAGATTTAAAAAAAAATAATGAAACCAATTATGTTTATCTTTCTTTTTTTTTTTTTTTTTTATTTCAAAAAGATAAAATTATAATAATATATAATAGTAGTTTAACTTTTAATAAAAATATTAAATGTTTACATTTTTATCCATTATTTAGAATATAATGTAATATTCTATCATTCATAAAATTTCTATTATTTAATATATATAATATATAATATGCATTATATAATAAATTAATTAATAAATTAATAATTAATTTTTATTTTGTTATTGATTAATCTAATTATTTATAACTAATTAAGTAATTGGAAAAAAAAAAAAAAAAAAAAAAAAAAAACTTTTTCTTTTTATTCAAATTTTTTTTTTCTTAAATTCTAGTTGGTTCTAATTTAATTAATTAATGTTACTGAATGTATTTAATAATCCTCATTAAACTTTAATCAAAAGAAAAAAAATTTTTTTTCTATTTTAATTTCTGATTTCTATTTTTTATTTATTTAATGTTTTTTTTGTTTTATTTTATTTTATTGTAACTTTTTGAATAATTTATTTTTATTATTAAAAAAAATTATTAATATTTTTTAATAATTAAAATTATTATATAATTATTACATATTATATTATTATTTATAATTATTACTTATTATATATTATATATTATTTATTATGATAATTTATTATTTATTATTAAATAATAATACTTATCTTAATGAAAGGTATTTTTTTTATTAGCACATGTGAATCATCAGAGTATACTGACTTTTGTTCATGCCATATAGATTAAGCTTTGACTCTCTATGTACTGTTAAATATGAGTTAGTTAAGGTATGTACTCTATAACAAAAACCAGTCTTAGGCCTTAAACCATTGATGTTCATCTATCATTGAAATCATAGAAACTCTTCACAATCTTTAATACCATGAGTTAAAATATGTATTCTAATATATATCTACAAATGTTAGACTTTTTATATTGTCAATTTATGAATTATTTATCTTTCGAATTGAACAGACCTAACTTAAAAACCCAATTAATGGGAAAACCGTCAGATCTGTAGAATTGAACCAGAGACTCGATAAAACTTTAACATCTTAATGAAAGATGAATATTAATTATTAGTATAAAGTTTATTTAATATTTATTTTCTTATAAATTTACAATTTATTTATTTATTTATTTATTATTTTATTGATTTAAATATTTATAATTAATATTTGTTTATTCTTTTAAGTAAATTGTAAACCTTATCTATTATATAAATTAATTTATATGTTAATTTATATAATATTAGTCATCATTAAGAAGTTTCAAGATTTTAAAACAATTTTTATATTATTTATAGTTTATAAAAAAAAAAAAAAAAAAAAACACACTCGTTCATTTATTGATTAATTTATTATTTATTATTCCATAATTTCTGGTTGGTTAATAAGGAATATTAAAAAATATAAAAATTTTGTGTTACATTTTATTAGAACAAAATGGGGAAAGTATTAATTCTATGAATAATATATTAACAATTGATTTATTTAATTTAACAATATATTATAATTTTTTTTAATATATATTCTAGACATACATACATATGGTAGTAAAAAGAAAAGTAATTATATAAATATAAAATATGGATTACAATAATAATAATAAAATTATAATAATTATAATATTTATCTTTATATTTATAATAATATAATAATAATAATAATAATAATAATAATATATAATAATATAATAATAATAATAATAATAATAATAATAATAAATAAATAATAAAATAATAATATAATAATAATAATAATAATATAATAATAATATAATAATATAATAATAATAATAATAATAATAATAATAATAAATAATAATAATAATAATATAAATAATAAAATATTTGAATGAATAAAAAAAATTACAAAATAATTATTATTTTTTTAATAAAATTTTTATTCATAAAAAAAAATAAAAAAAAACAATATTTAATATTAATTAATTTGTATGTATTATCTTTGTTTTACAAATAAAAATATTACTTATTATTATTTAGAGATTCATATTTTAATTTTATTTACGAAGATAAATTAAAATTAGAAAAAAATAATAAAAAAAAAAAAAAAAAAAACAAAAGAAATAAAGAAATAAGAAAAAAAAATAATAGACATAATAGACACAAATACATTATATAATAAATTGATAAATAAATAAAAATCTTTTATTAAATAGATACATTACAAATACGTAAAAATGTATATTTTTTCCATTATACTTACATAGATGTGTTTTGATATATAAAATAACATATTTTTATAAATATCTACAAATATTTACTTATCTTATAATATGCTTTTATGTATATCGAAAAAAAGAATATTTTTTTTCAAGAGTATTAATACTAATTTTAAAGGTATCTTATAGGTAATTATTTTTTTTTCAATATAAAGTGAAATACAAAAGACTATTAGAAAAAGTTTTTAAGTCTATTTCTTTATGATAGTACAATTTAAGGATTATATATCTAATAAATGATATAAACATTGTTTTGAGTGTATTTCTATGTATCTATATATCTACATAGAATACATAGAAATAAAGCAATGATTTATTATAATAAATCTTTAAATAGGAAAAATATGAATATAATTAGTGATATAATTATATATATTTAATCTTTATGTGTCAAAATATATGTATTGATAAAAATAGAAAGTTGCATAATATATTTAGTATAAGATATGTTAAATATATATATATATATATATATATATATAAAGTTATGAAAGTACCATCTTAGTTATATTATAGGTAATACGTTTTACATTTTATATATGTTCTAACACCTATACATAATATATTATTATAATTGAACTTATTTAAAATATATGTAAGTTATTCGAATAATTAAAAAAAAGTTTGATATCTATTAATATGAATAAATATGTATATAGTTAAAGTGATTAATAAATTATATAAATACAATAAGGAATTTTAAATGAATATTACCCAGAGAGGTCAACCAAAAAAAGAGTTGAATAAAAAAATATTTTATATGTAATATTTTTTATATATTATTATGTAAATAAAAAGAAATTAATTTCTTTTTATATATAAATATTAATTTTTTATATATAAAAATACTTTTAAATTATAATAAGGTATTACATTGAAAAAATGAAATTGATATTCTCATTAATATTATAGAAAGTTGTTAAAATCTAAAAATTTCTAAAATATTTTATTATTTAATTATTTAAAACTAAATCATGGGTTTTAACGAAGAATTCATAATAATGAATATACAAAAAAAGAAAAATACAAAAAATTATATTTCAAATTACAAAAATGAATCATTAATTTCTATGGAAAACTTAATATTATACATTAATTATAAATAATACTAAATTTATATATAAATTAAAAGTTTTTCTATAAAATTATATTATTTTATATATAATTAAAATATATTAACAAAATTAAAGTTTTAGCCTTTCATTAATAAAATTTATTTGTCATAATTAAATTAATTATTTAGAAATTCATTTTATTTATTTATTTATTTATTTATTTATTTATATACTTGTATTATTTATATTTGCATTTATTTATTTATCAATTTTCGATCTTAAAAAACGTATTTATATAGAAACTAAATTTTAAAGAAAGTTTAGTTTATATTTTAAAAATGATTATATAAAACTTTTTTTGTATTATTATTTTTTATATCGATTTCCATAATTAATATTAAATAATTTATATTTAAGTATTATAACGATGAAAGATATTTACAGTACTCTTTATTGTTACTTTTTAAACATAAACTAAACTTTTTGTCTCCTTTAGTTTTTTTTTTTTAAAATAAACAACTATATTATTTTTTTTATTATTTAATAATAATAATAATAAAAGAAAAATAAAAAAAAAAAGAAAAAGAAAACTCTACGTTTATTATTTAATTTTCATTTCTTTTTTTTTTTTTTTTCAATTTACATTAAAATAATTGATATAATTTTTGAATATTATTGTTATTTATAGAAAATGAA
The DNA here is from genome assembly GCA_002104895.1 of Anaeromyces robustus. Taxonomy (NCBI): domain Eukaryota; kingdom Fungi; phylum Neocallimastigomycota; class Neocallimastigomycetes; order Neocallimastigales; family Neocallimastigaceae; genus Anaeromyces; species Anaeromyces robustus. Next base: position 193,552 of record MCFG01000074.1, on the reverse strand, counting down.
AATATATAATATATATATATATATACGCTGTTAAAATATTATTTATATAGACATATTTATATAAATTTTATGTATTTTTATTTATTTTAAATTTTTATGTATGAATAATTTTCTAAATTAGAAATAAATATTACAAATACTTTGATTAGAGTCAATAAGAGGTACATAGTATAAAGGTTTACATATGACATAAGATTGTAAAATTTTTTTTTATAAGCTAATGGAATATACTTGGGTTCATAAAAAAGTTAATAAGAGAATATAACGCTTTTTTTTTCATACAAGTTAACATTTTATCTACAATAGGATCTAAAGATAAATCATTAGAAAAGGGAATATCAAGATAGGTAGCATAAGACTTTAGAAATTGCATTCATATTAATATTGAAAGTGGGTTTGATAGTTAGGAGATTTCGTTAAAAAACTTTGGTTTTTGACTATCATAGTAATACATTTTTTGAATACCAAAGGACATTTCATTAAGATCAACTAATTTCAATACTCTTCGTAAAATTTTTTGAAATTTTTTTTCAGAAGGCCATCTAAGAACAATATTGTTAACAAATAAACTACCACAGTAATATTTATCACAAATTTTAATACCGAGATTTTCACAGTAATTCAAAATATCATTAATAAAAAGTTTAAGAAAGAATAGGTGAAAGGGGACAACCTTGTCGAACAACCTTAATAAATGGGAAATTCTTCTGAGATAACATATCAAGAAAATGAACTCGAGCTTTAGAAGATAAATACAAGTTAGAAAGAAAATCAAAGCTTTTTCCTTGGATATCAAGATGAAAATAGTTTCGTCAATATATTGAAAATGGGGTACAGAATCGTAAGCTTTTTTTTAATATCAAGAAAAGTAATATTCGTATATTTACCAGCTAGGGATCTTCTTTGAAAAATTCCACGGATAGAAATGTATAGACTTAATCATTTCTCATGATTCAATTGTTCAAATCTAATAATTTGTAGGTATTAACGAAATTTCAGTCTTAGGTAAATACTAAGACAATAAATTTGTGGGTATTTTTTTTTTTTTTTTTTTTTTTTTTTTTTTTTTTTAGACTAGGATTAATCTTTATTTATACTATTTTTAAAATAAACATACCTGTGACATATATACATATATATTACATATAATACATTAAAGAAGAAATATATAAACTGAAATGTAATAATACAAGTATAAAAGATACAAAAAATAAATAAAATTTATTACAGATATTAATCGAATTAAATATTAATAAAAAAAAAGGAAAGAAGTTAAACTTCTAACCTCTCCATTCAACAAATGAGATATCATTCGAATCTGTATCGGAATATTTGTGGGTAAGAGCGTATTTTAATATACGATCAATCCCAATTTTGGAAATTATTTTAAACCAGATATTAATTAAAGATATCTACAATAATGTTAGTAATAGTCAGTGGATCACAATTTTTGTATATAGGAACTATGGAAGCAGTGTTTCAATTATGGGGAAAGTAGCCATCCCTAATCCAAATTTTATTGAAGATAATTTCAAGACATTTTGAAGGATTAGGATGTTTTCCTTCCAGTTTATAATATCATAAGAATAAAATATAAATATTAAACTTTATTTTTAACAAAATGCATCATGTATATCAATAAATATAATTAATGATTATTAATAATGTTAATATATAGAATAGATAATTTAATCAGTAAATTTTTTATTTATAAACAAAAATATTGATACAATAATATTTTTGTATGTCATTTATAAAAAAAAAAAAAAAAAAAATTGATATATATTATAATATTTTTTATAATAAATATTTTTTATTTAATATTTTTAATATTTTATACTTGCATAGTTTACATTTTATAATAATAAAAAAAAATGTATTATTTTTTTCTTTTAAAAAAAAGAAAAATAAATCAATAACTACAATAAAAAAAGTGTATATTTATAAATACTAATTGAATAATAATTTAAAAAAAAAACTTTTTATAAAAAAAAAAAAAATAAATAAATATTTTCTATATAATTTTCTTTATATATATATAATATATATATATAAATAATGTAAATTTATAATGATCAACTTTTAACAATTAATTCTATTATATTATATATTTTATTACTTATTTATTATTATTTGCATCTATTAAAACTTTTAATTTCTCTTAAATAACAAATAATAATAAAAAATAATATATAATTATAAATAATAAAAAAATTAATTTTTTTTTCTATTATACTTTAAGTTTTTGTCTATTTTATATCAAATTACTGATTTTCATTCAGTTGTTTTCGCTTCACATTCTTTTCATTCATTTATTCTTGATTATTTATTTATTAAATATCTATATCAGAATTAAATTATAAAATTGAATTTATATAATATATATTTATAATAATAATAATAAATATAAAATATAAAAATATATTATATTATTATTATATTATTATTTTTTTATTTTATCTTTTTTTTTTTCCTTTAATATTTTTTTAATATTATTATTATTATTATTATTATTGTAATTGTTATTGTTTTGTTTATAAATTGTAAATAAATAATTCAAATTATATTAATAATAGTTAAATTTTTTTTTTTTTTTAATAAAAATTTCAATATATTATTTTTATTCTTCAGGAGATTTATTAATCATAAGTTCGAAATCATCAAATAATTTTTTATTCTTTTGAGCCTTTATAAATTTACCATAAATATTGGTATAAAGAATATTTAAAACTTCATTATCAGCTTCATCAAATATTTCCTTTAAAATAAATTCTTCATCTCCATTATTGATTTCATTAGTAATTTTTTGATAAATAGAATTAGAAATATTAATTTCAAAAATAGAATCACGTGCAATAAACTTTTTATAAATATCTTTAACATCATTTATGAAAATTATTGGAATATAATTGTTATTTACATTATTTTTATACGATTTAATTTCATCAAAATCGTTAAGATTATTACTTGTCATACCCAAAGTAATTAAAATTATTATTTATATATCTATCATTTTTATTATAGTAATCATTATAATATTCATAAATTACATCAAGACTTCCACCATTATTTCCTTCTTCATTATTAAATGGGTTAAATTTAACGTCACCAGGTCTTTTAGCTTGAATAATTTTCATTTTTTCAAAATCTTCAATTTCTCTTTTCGATTTATGTGATTTTATATTTTCATATTCAGCAATTTCATCTTTTAATTTAGTAATTCTTTTATGGAAAAGCTATTTATTTATTTAATTAATTATTTATTTAATTTATTTATTATTTTATAAATTTATAAATTTATAAATTTTTTAGTATAATAATGAAAAATAAGTTAATTTAAAAATATTTAAAAATAATTTATTATATAAATTAATATTTTAATAATGAAAATAAGTTAATTCATATTATAAAATATTTATAATATGTTATATTAATAATAAATAAAAAAATTAAAAAAAAAAAAAAAAAAACTTACTAAATTTCAATACATAATTCAACAGTACAATATTTAGAAAATTCATTATATAATTCTGGATTATCAATTACAAATTTTAAACTATCCATACTTCTATTTAAATTCTCTTGTAAATAAACCATATTCAACATTCTATAAACCTACAATACATAATATATAAAAATTCATTTATAATTATTTTTAATTTTTATCACTATTTATATATTTATATTAATAATAAATATGACTTATAATTTTGATTATTATGATTGATACTTACGACTCCAAAAATCAATAGACATTAATACGAAAAATAACTGAATAATTATGATTCTATAAAGTTATATATAAATAAAAAAAAATATTTTAATATATCGGTAATAATGTGACAGAATTTAATATCGATACTAATATATATTTTTGGTTTTAAAGTATTAATACCAAAAATAATAATATAATTGATAATGTAGGTCCTCTACTTAAAATTGTACCTTATTATGAAAATTTTACGTATTTATTATGAACTTATAACTTTAGGGTTATAATAAAATCTATAACAATCACACGAAACATACAAATAAATAATAAAAAATTAACAATAAAAAAATATAATATATAAACAGTATAAAATATAAATAATAAATAATAAATAAATATATAACAAATATATAATAAAAAATAGAGAAAATAAGTAAATAATTTGTCATTAAATGAAAAAAAAATATATTATTATTTATTTATTTTTTAATTAATTTATTTATTAACATTTATTTATTATTTATTTATTAATTTATTAATACTTATTTAAATAATTGATTTTAATAATTAATATTAACCAAGATCTTCGACATTCCTTATATATATATTCTATGTTATAAAGAATCTCCTCAATGAAAAGTTTATAAAACTCCAACTAGTATTTAATTAATAATTAATACAAATGATAAATTTAAAAAAAAATTTTCCATAAATATATTGTTAGAATATGTGTTAAATATATTAAAATGCAATGTATTAAATAATGTAAATATGTAATTTAGAATAATTTAAATATTTGAAATTCTTTATCATAAAATATGCTAATAAAGTTGACTTAATTATTGAAACTTAATAATGACTTTTAACTTATATTATAAAAAAGGTAAAAATAAAAAATATGTAACAAAACAAAATATCTAGGAATTTATTATAATATGTTACAAAAAAAATATTTCTTTTTAATTAAATTTAATTTTTTTTTATTATTTTAAAGTTTATTTATTATTAAAAATAATAATTCAAAAAATTATTATAAAAATAAAAAAAAAAATTAATTTAAGAAAAAAAAAAAAAAAACCAATATTTAAATTTTTATTGGTTCAATTAAATTATTATTTTTCATCTAATAATAAATTATTTTACATCTTCAGAATAATAATAATAACTCGAACTTTTAAATTTATTATTGGAATTTATTGTACATAGCATAATATTATCGGTACTTGTAATAAGTTCCAATCTAATATAATTAAATATATTAAATAAAACTTTGAATTAATATTATTTATTATATAAAATGTGAATAAAATGATGTTGATATTATTATTATTATTATTATTATTATTATTATTATTATTATTATTATTATTATTATTAAATATTATAATTAAAAATGATATATGTTAAAGTTAAATAGTATTTATGGAATAACACAAAAAAAAATATTTATTTTGTATGAACAAATTAAAAAAAATAAAATTTTTTGTGTAACATTAATATTACAGAAAAAAAATTTTATATAACTGTTGTTTCTTTTTTTTTATATTCTTTTAATCAAATATACTTTATTATAAAAAAAAATAATAATAAATGATAATAAATTAATAAAAAAATTATATATCTAAAACAAAAAAATACATATGTTTACCTACTCAAACCTCAGTACTACACTTTAATTTCATTAGGGTTGACGAGTATTCTCCAGTTAATTCTATGTAGGAATTACGTGAGTCTACAACGACCACTGTTAGGAAAAAGCGGTTCCATTCTTATGCTCATGGTAAAAGGAGACTAAGTTGGAATGTAAAGGAACCATGCTCTAGCAGAATGTAACAACATATTTGAATCGATATGCCATAAAGCATCACTCTACAGGTACATTAATAGTGTATGTATGGGAGATATGTATCCATAGGTTTGTCTAATTTAATTTAATTAATTAATTATATTTAAAGTTTTAAAAAAAAGAAAAACCTATATATACAAAATTTAAATCATACATATTATGTATTTATATTTATAATAATTTTTTTTTTTTTAATATTGATTTATATAAAAAGGAAAAAAAATTTTTATTATTGTGTAACTTAGCTAAATTTAAACTACTAAAATTATTTTATTGTATTTATATTTTTTTATGTTTTTATAGAATATTCTTAAATCTTTTAATTTTTTTGTTTCAAAATAAAAATTAATAAAAAGATTAAACCTTATTAAAAAATTATTAGAAAGTCTTATTAAAATATTAGAAAAAGTGGATATAAAAAAAAATTTTTTTTTACATATAACAGAAAAAAAACTTTTTTAAAGTTTTTATATAAATTATTATTGATTTTTATTATTATTAAAATGAAATAAATCAAAAAATTAAAACTATTCTTTGATTTATTTCAATTCATTTTAATGATTAATAATAAAATAAAAAAAATTCCTTTTTTTTTTTGTTTTTTTAAAAAAAAAAAAAAACATTTATATAACAATTTACACATAAAAATTTATTTTTTTAATCATCTATAAAATAAAAATTTTTTATTTTTATGATTAAAAATTTTATTTATTATTATAAATAAATTAAATTATAATAATTATAGTTTATATTATGTAATTTGGTTATGAATGATATTGTATTATTGTATCATAAACAAAAATAAAAAAATATATAAGCAATAAAATTTGTATTTAAAAATCTTTTTTTTTTATTAAAGAAAAAAAATTTTTTTAAACAAATATTGTATTTCCAAAATGAAGTGGAAAATATTTGTAATTCTTTTTATTTATATTATTTCAGTATATTGTGAATATGTTGATTATGCTGTAGAAGAACTTGCTGCATTAATTCTTGCTGCAGGTAATTCAAATGGTTCTATAGCTAAAGAAAATATAGATGGAGAATCTAAACCAATAGCTATAGATGTCTCTAATGTAGGTAATGATGGTGATTTAATGAATATTCAACAAATTATTCCAAGTTTAAGAAATTTAGAAGGTAAAGATTTAGAAAATAAGTTCCATGAATTATATAATCTTGCTACTAGAGTTTTTAATACTTTTATGGATCCTGATACTGAAGTTCAAAATCGTCCTGAAAATATTAATACTTATGATGGTCTTCGTGATCTTATTATATCAAAAGATCATTCTCAATCAATTGGTTTATGTAATAATGATGTAAAAACAAGAATTCTTTTCGTACCAAATGATTCAGATGTCACCATGATGAAATATTTTATTTATAATGCTGAAAAAGATGACTTTAATAACGTTGATATTAATAATTTTGATAAAATAGATAAAAGTATTACATCAAGTTGGAATTCTAAAAAATTTGTACTTCCTTCCGAAGAACTTAGTAAAGTTATCACTATAAAATGTATTCAAACTTGGGCTTGTAGAAAACATTTTGTCGTCGATGATACTGAAGAAAATGCTGATGTTGATATTTATGATTATATTGATAAAATATCTTTCAATATTGTGGAAACAACTGATGCTGATAATTATTTGCATTACAGTTTAATTCTAATCAATGATAATACAAAACAAATATTCCATACATTTACTATTAAGTATGATGGTAAAAAATATAGTACAGATGAAAGATTCCCTGCTAAATATTCGGATTATGCCGACATTTGTGAAAATGTTGGTGGATATCATATTGTTCATAATGAAAACGATAATTTAATAGAAAGAGAAGGTATTAATCTTATTGCTGCATGTGGTATTGTTTTTGTATCAAAAGATAATTCAAAAATTTTTAGACCTGAAGATTATATCATAAAGGAAAAAAATGAAGTTAATATAGATGCTATAAATGATAATATAGTAGATGCTAATTTTGCTAATGTTAAAACATTCCAAACTTTTAAATTGGATGAAAAAAATATTATTTGTGATAGATATGATATATCTTACACTACTATAAAAATGATTTCAAAACGTTTTATCGATAAAAGATTAAATTATGCAACTGTTGATGGATTAAATGATGATCAATTATTAGATTTAAATGCAATTTATCAATTGATGGCAATAAAAGATGTATTTATTGATCCTATGGAATATAACCAAAATGGTATGTTACATTATAATAAAAATAATCTTCTTGAATATATATCTCAAATGTCTGATTTTGAAGAATCAAGTTATTTAGCATCTTATACTCAGACAAAAGTAAATCTTGAAATTGAATCTGGATCTACTGGTTTGAAAAATTTTGCATCACCAGTTACTTCATATGATTTAGAAAGTGCTACAACTGCAGCGGATAATATAATAAAAAATTGTATTAAAAAATTTTCAAAAAGAAATTTATCATATTTTGATAAAAGAGATATAGAACAAGTAACATTAATTGATGAATGGATTAAAAAAGCAGAATTATATGAACAAATTTATTTAGAAGGATTAAAAATTACCGAAGAAGAAAGTATAGCCTTTTTAACCAATTTCCATATTGCTTTAAAAGAAATAAATAATAGACAAGTTTATGATATTAAGGATGAAATTGAAACATATCAAAAATCAAAAAATATAAAGAATAGTAGTATTAATATTCAAAATATTTCCACATTAAAAAGTTATTTCTATAAATGTTTAAGAATACATACAAAGAATTTTGGACCTGAATCTTTAGTAGATAAAAATGGAAGATATGTCTTTAGAAATTTACCTAATATTAATATTGAAGCTACTAAAAATATTAATGTTCTTTACAATTTATATGACGATTCATTAGAAAAAATATTTGATTTAATTGATGATTCTACATTAACTACTTATACTGATAATTCCTTAAGATATGGAATTGAAGAAAATTTATCTAAAAGAGATGGAAATGATGAAAAAACATTTGAACTAAATGAAACATTTTTACTTAATGAAATATATTTTATTGATCATAATGACTTACCTATTGATAATAGATTGAAACATTTAATTATTGATATCAAGAATATTTTATCAGCCATTGAAATTCATAATAATGATGAAACTAAACCAATCAATGGTTCAGGAACATTTGCTAAAATAAATAGATCATTAATTAATAAATATAAAGAAATATTTCCAAAAAATATTGAAATTCAAGGAATGCGTAATGATGAAAGAAAGAATGAACCTGAAAATAAATTAGTTCTTGATCGTATTTTTAAGAAGGTTGATCATAATGATTTATTTGATTATATGGCTAATAATATAAATTCTAAATATAACATAAAACCTATTTTTACTCAAATAAGAATGGAATTTATTGCAATTGCTGATGAGTCAGACGAAGGTGTAATAGATACTAATACTGATACTATTTTAATGTTAAGAAATTTTGAAAACATTTTAAGAAAAAAATTAAATGAATTTAATAATGTTTTTACAAAACCTGATACTCATGAAGAAGAAGGTGAACATTTATTGGAACTTATTAATAATTATAATGAATTAATAATATATCTTCAAAATACTAATTGTGTTAGTTATGATAATAATAGAATAAATTATATTGATACTGAAAAATTAATTGATAAAATGGAATATATATATTCCAAACAATTAATAAATGCTATAAATAAAATTATTTTATTATATCCAGATTTATTTAAACTTGATGATGATAAAGGTGTAGATTTCAAAAATTATTTGAACCAAGATAGTCATACTGCTCGATATCACAATTTCGCTGGTGATTCTATTATTGAACCTAGTGCTAAAGATTATTCTAATATTTTATATGAAGAAGTGGATTTTGTTGGTGAAGCCTTAAGCATAATTATTGATAAAATTACACCAGAAGAATGTATTGAATTTGAAAGATCTTTTGCATTAAAAAAGAATATTTTAAGATCTGTATCTATTATGGATATAGATCAAGATGAAATGGATGCCTATGAATATTTATTTGAAAAACTAATGGCAAAAACAAATAGTAAAATTACATATACAAAATATATTGAATCTTATGAAAGTTCTCTCTATAGAAACTTTGTCAACTATTTACGTTTGTTATCTTTTTATGATCCTCATATTAATTTAAGTGATATAAGAAATGGGGAAAATGGTGAAATAGATTATTCATCTTTTTATACAGATGATGATGGTAAACCTATCTTAAATGATGCTGATACTTTTTTCAATGCTGTTTCATTATATTTATTAGCACATAATGAAACTTTAAATAATAATAATAATAATAATAATAATAATAATAATAAAATAAAAAAAAGAAATATTTACGATTTACCAAAAAAATCTAAAGTTAAACGTTATGAGAATCAAAGAGATAAAAGAGATTATTATAATTCGTTTATACCAAAACCATCAGTATCAAATACTAGACAAACTGGCAAAGCAAAAGTATCTGATATATATACGCCAGATTTTGAAGATACTTCATTATATCCTCAACCAAATAATGTAAATGTGAGAGGAAAAAATAGTATTGTTACAAAAGGAAATAATTTAGTTTATAATGCAGGGTCTCAAAATCTTTTTAATAGTTATATGGAAAGCGCAAGTACTAGTCAAGGATCAAGTAATATGTTTAATAAAATAGCATCCAATGTTTCAAAAGTTGTAACATCATGTAAATCTATGTTTTCTTCTGATTATATAGCATACTTTAAAGATGGACATGCTGTATATGCATCACAAATCACTAAAGCTAATTCAAAAAACAATCAAAAAAAAGGATATAAAAAGAGTACTTTGCATGTACCTAAAAAAACATTTAATAAATAATAATAAAATTAAAAGATTTAAGATCTTTTTATTTATTTTTTTATTTATTTTAAATATTTATATATATATATATAATTTGAGTTATATATATTTATTTATAAATATTAAATCATAATATTTAAAAATAATGAAAAATGAATAATTAGAATAAATTTAAAATAAAATGAAATGAAATAAAATAAAGTAAAATAAAATAAAATAAAATGAAATGAATTGAAATAAAATAAAATAAAACGAAAATAAAATGAAATAAAATAAAACAAAAATAAAATAAAATAAAATGAATTGAAATAAAATAAAATAAAATGAATTGAAATAAAATAAAATAAAATGAATTGAAATAAAATAAAATAAAATGAATTGAAATAAAATAAAATAAAATAAAATAAAACGAAAATAAAATAAAATGAAATAAAATAAAACGAAAATAAAATAAAATAAAATAAATTATGAATATATAATTAATATTACTACATTAATTCTTATTATAATTATTTTCTAAAGTATAAACAATTATAATTTATTGAATTATTATGCATAATCATAAATTATTTTTTAATGTATTTTAATTTTTATTGTTTGTTTTCCTTAAATAATCAATTTATATTTCATAATAATTAAATATATTTATTGGATAGATTTACAAATATATATATAATAAAAATATAAATATAAAAGTATATCTAACCATATATATATAACTAATAAAAAAAATTCATGCTACATTTATTATAATAATTATATTAAAACAAATATATTTAATCATGAATATCATATATATGAAAAGTTAATAACAATGTTTCATTATATTTAAATACACAAAATGTAAAAATTAACATATAAAATACATTTAAAAATATAAATAATTATACAAAAAATACGTGTACCATTTATGTTAAAAAGGTTTTATAAATCTTATTAAATAAGACTACTATTGAAAATCAACACAAAAAGTTTCCCAAAAGTAAAAAAGATATATATTATATAATAAAAAATGAAATTAAAAAAAAAAAAAAAAAATTTTTTTAATTTTATTTACTTAGTAAATGACTCATGATTGTAGACTAAATTTTTGAATTTTAAGTAAAAAAATTAAATGACTCATAAATAATCAAAATTGAATAAACCAACCAAAAATTTGTTGTTTTATTTATTTATTTATTTATTTATTTATTTATTTATTTATTTATTTATTTATTTATTTATTTATTTATTTATTTATTTATTTATTTATTTATTTATTTATTTATTTATTTATTTATTTATTTATTTATTTATTTATTTATTTATTTATTTATTTATTTATTTATTTATTTATTTATTTATTTATTTATTTATTTATTTATTTCCTTTTTTAGTTTATATACCGTTTAATATCATATAAATTTTAATTCTAAATAATAAAAAAAACATTTTATAGAATGTAAAAGCCGCTATTGTTATTTAAATGGTTATTATTTTTATTTTTATTTTTAATTTTTTTTTTTAATATTAATTTTTATTATTTTTTTTTATTTTTATATTTTATTTTTTATTTTATTTTTTTAAAAATAATAAAAAAATTAAAATAAAAAAATAAAAAAAAAATAAATAAATAAATAAAAAAGTAAATAAATAAATATATAATTTTAATTTTTTTTTTATATATAACAATAATTTTTATTTCTAGAAAGAAAAAATTAATTATATATTTTGGAATTTTTTATGATTTATAAAAAATTTTATATAAATATATTTTTATATACATAATAAAAATAATAAAAATCAAAAATATATAAATAATAAATAAAAATAAATTATTATAAAATATATAACAATTAAAACATTATAATAAGTATACATTATTATTTTTTATTATTAAATCAGTAAAAATTTAAAAAGATGATAACTAAATTGTAAAATTAATAAATAAAATAAAATAAAATAAAATTATTTATATATATATTTTACAAATATATATATATATATATCCTTTTTTTCTTATACCATATATATATATATATTATTTTATTTCATATTATTTTATTTTATTTCATTTTATTTTATTTTATTTTACTTTACTTTACTTTTACTTTTATTTATTTTTTTCATTTTATTTTACTTTATTTTATTTTATTTTTATTTTTATTTTACTGTAAGAATTCCAATTTTATAACCACAAAAACCACTTCTTTCATAACAGTTATAATAATAATCATTATAAATACCAAATCTTATACCATTATTAACATGATTATCAAACATTTTAAAGAAAACATTATATTTTCCTTTTGTTAATTTAGAAGATACATTATTTAAATTAACAGTAAGATTTATTCTTTGATTATTTAAAGGCCATTTTCTATTATCGGTATCAATATTAATTTCAATTTTTTGATTATTAGAAGATGAAACTAAAATTAAAGTAGTAATAAATTTTTTATATGCTGGAGAATAACCAACATTTTCTACAGTAATAGTTAAAATATTATTAGAATTATTAAGAGAACTTTTACGTAAAACATATCTATAACCTAAATGATTACCAATATAAGCAAGTCCATTAACATTCCAATTATTATCATAAATATATTTGGAAGAAGTTTCTTTCCAAAGTTCAAATAAATCTTCATGATAATCATCATCTAAATAAGATAAATGAATATTTCTGGCATGATCATTACTAACATAAAAATTATTATAATTTATGGGATTTTGTAATAATTCAGGTATTTTTTCTTTTGCAATTCTTTTATTATCATCATTCATTCCATTATAAACCCCTTCACCACCATTAGGAACAGTTAGACATAATTCATTTTGAAAAGTTACCTCTTGTTTTCTTGTAGCTTTAACAAATCCATTATTTTCATTTATATCTGAATTTCCATAAGTTCCATAATCATTATTATTATAAAATAAACCATCATTAAATAGACTTAATCGATTTTTTAAAGATTGATAATTTTTATTGGATTTACTTTTATTCATTATACCTCTATAATAACGAGGAGTTCTAACACTTATATATATTGATGGATCAAAATATTCTTCTATAGTATTAACAATTTTATTTAAACTATCTAAATCATTTGTAAATGTTGAATTATTCATTTCTCCCCATTTACCTATGAAAGCTCCTTGATAAATATAAATAAGATCTTTATATTTATTAACAACAGTAGAAAGTTTTTTAATATGTTTTATAATCATATCTAAATTTCTAGGTTCAACTTCTTCTGTGACATATTTTTCACAAGTTAAATTATCAGATTCAGCATTATATTTATAAATACAATATTTATTAATCTTTTTTCTTCTTACACATACATTTTTATCTTCTTTTGACCATTCTACACATACATTATAATATTTATTACGATTAAGTACTTTAGCAGCATGAATTTTAAATTTATCAAAATCACTTTTAGTAGCATTTTTCTGTGAAATTTTATCTTCAATTTTATCGTCTCTTTTGTTAATATGATTATTATTATTATTATTATTATTATTTTCTGAAAAATATTTTTTATTAAAATCACTATTACAAAAAATTAAATGTTTTGTATAATCTTTTAATTCATTATCAGTAAATTTTAATTTATTAATTTTATTTAAATATTTTTTATTTAAATATTTTTCATTATTTTCAAATTTATTTTCTTCTTCCATTGTTAATACTTGTTCTTCTTTTTCAATTTCATTAGCATTATTAATTTGTAATATTTTTAATTCATTACCATCATTATAAAATTCAATTTCTTCTGTTTCAATTTTTTCTGTTCCAAATTCATTTTTCTCTTGATCTTCATCTTCATTATTATTATTATTACCATTATCATTATTATTATAAATTTTATGATTATCATTATTATTATTATCTTCATTGTTATTATTATTTTCATTTTCATTGATCTGATCATTATTATTTATATTATAATAGGTTTCTGTACTATTATTATAAATAATATTAGCATTATATACATTTCTTATATAATTAAATTTATTAAGAGTTAAGTATAAATTACCATTATCATGTTGTTTAAATTTATAATTATTATCATCATCATGATCAACATTTCTTTTATTATTTGATTGTGAATTACTTACTAATTTAACATTATAATTAATATCGGATTTACAATTCTCATCACCATTATAATAAAATCTTAAAATTATTTGAGTATTTGGATCAACAGAATCTTTTCTTTTTCGATATTCATTTAATAAATTATCTAAAGCTGCCAATCCTTCATTTGTAATTTCTCTATCTTTATATTCTGCTAATCTAACTCCTAAATATTGTAATCCATTTTTATAATTCATAACATTATAAAATTTATCTATATAATTACAATCTAATTCAGGATAATCAGATAAATCTACAGTTATAGCACCATGAAACCATCCTACATAGGGATTAGATATTGCAGAATCAGATTCAACCATCTCATCAGGAGTATAATTAATATTCAAAGCTCTCTTATTAAATATTTTGGTTTCAGAAAAATTATTAATTTTATTGATAGTTACATTTGTTTGATTATCTTTAATAGTATTCTTTTGAATTTTTTTAATGTAATTAATATTTTTAACAGTATTAATTTCATTATTTAAAGAAATATTTCTTAACTCCCAATGTTGATCTTTATAATAATCATTGCAACTATTCATATTAACTCTAATTTGATCAGTTTTTCTTATATCTTTATCATTAACCATAAATTTATCTTTTTCAAATATTCCTAAACATTTGGTTTTATCATTCTTTAAGGAAATAGCTTGTCCATCCTTAGAATCAAGTAAATCTGCTATTTTTGATTTATTTTTTGAACAAATATCTGCAACAACAATTCCATTTGATTTAATATATAAACATATATTTTTATCATAATTACTTATATAATAACCAGAACCTGATTCTGGTACAATCCATTGTTGTTTTGAATTATTATTATCACAATTGCTAAGTCTTAACGAATTCTCTAAATCCTTATAAGTTAAACATAAATTAGTATTAACATTATATATATTCACTAAATTACTGCTTTCTGGAATATATAAACAATATATAGTTTTAATTAATGTTAAATATAGAAAAACAATTAAAAAATGTTTCTTCATTCTATAATCGATTTTTTAATTATTTATTAATAACAGTTTATTTATTTTTACTAATATTATTTATTTATTTATTTATTTATTTATTTATTTATTTATTTATTTATTTATTTATTTATTTATTTATTTATTTATTTATTTATTTATTTATTTATTTATTTATTTATTTATTTTTACTAATATTATTTATTTATTTATTTATTTATTATTGTTATTATTAATTTTGTTATATTTTAATTTTTTTCTTTTAAACCTTTTTTATATTTTATTTTGAATATTTTAAATACTGTCATTGTTTTATTTGTTTTTTATATTTTTATTATTTCTTTTGTTTTATTTACTTTATTAGTTTATTGTATTTCTTTTTATTTTATTCTTAATTTTTTATTATTCATTTTTATATTATTTTATTGATTTTTTTCTTTCTTTTTTTTTTCAACTAAGGATAAATATAACGCTACTATAAATCCTTTAACAAATTTAATTTCAAGTTTTTTTAAAAAAAAAAAAAATTAAATTTGATGTTTAAAAAATTATGTAAGAGATAAAACCACTATTTATATGAAATTTCAAAATAATATTTCATATATTATTTAACGGTTAAAATTATGATATGATATAATGTAATGTAATGTAATATAATGTAATATATAGGTATTAATTATATAAATATTAATTGTGTGTGAATGATTGATATGTTAATATGTATTTCATCGATGATTTTAATTAGATTAAAAAAATAATTAATTATTAATTATTAAATTAAAAAAAAAAAAAATTAAAATAAAGTTAAAAATAAAATTATAATAAAATAATGGTTACACAAAATCTCAATCTAAAATTTAATTTAAAAAAAAAAAAATTCATTTTAAATCTTTTATATTTTTTAATAATTTTAAAAAAAGTTATTAATATTTTTTAAGAACAAATATCTATATTTTATATTTAATTTTATATTATATTTTATATTTAATTGTATATTTAATTGTATATTTAATTTTATATTTAATTGCATATTTAATTTTATATTTTTGTTTTTGTTTTTATTTTTATTTTTGTTTTTGTTTTTGTTTTTGTTTTTGTTTTTGTTTTTGTTTCTAAAATGGATTATTCATTCACTTTATTTTGCATACTATTAATTTTTTTTTACTTTACTTTTATATTATTTTTTTTATTTATTATTATAATATTTACTTTCGATGAATTATTATTTAAAAAAAAACTATTAATATAATATATAATAAATAAATAAATAAACATTTTAATGATTATCTTGTATTAAAAGTATAAAATATTGAAAGTCATTTTTTAAAAAATCGATTTTTCAGTTTTTGGATTAAAAATACTACTGTTTTTTCTTTTTAACCTCTTTACATGATTTGTTCTATGAATTTAAATATTAATTTAAAAATATAAGTAGATATCACTTAACTGTAGTAGATATTAATTAATTATTTATTTTAATAAAATGATTATTATTATTATTATTATTATTATTATTATCATTATATAGTTAATTTTGATTAAAAATATAATTAACCCTTTATATATTTTACAATTAACCTTAATTCAACATTATTATCTATTATATCTTATATATTAACATTATATATCTTGTATTACTTATAATAAATACAAATTCATTTAAATATTTCATTATTTATTTATTTTACTATTATATTTTATATTTTATAACTAAATTGTAATTATAATAGAATATCTTAACTATTTTTTGTTTCTGTATTTAAAAATTTAAAATATATATATAAACTATTTTGTAACAAAAAAAGTTATAATAAAAATTAAAAAAAAAAAAAACAAGAATTATTAATAAAATTGAATTACGGTCAAATATTAATTTAGCTAGAATTAGTCATAATTTTTTAAAAAAAAAAAAAGTTGAAACAAGATGAAAATAATAAAATAATAAATTAAACAATTAATAATCAAAATAAAAACAAAAAAAAAGTAACAATTAATTTAATAAATTTAATTATATTAAATATTTTATTCATAATTTAATTTTATGTATGATTTATTTAATACAATAAAATTTAATACAATAAAATTTAATATAATAAATATATTAAATAATTAATTATATTTATATACATTTATATTTATATTTATACATTAATATACAGTTAATAATTTATTTATTTATTTATTTATTAATTTATTTATTTATTAATTTATTTATTTATTTATTTATTTATTTATTTATTTATTTATATATTTATTTATTTATTTGCTATTTATTTATTTATTTATTTATTTATATTATTATTATCACTTATTTACTTATGTATTTATTTATTTATTTATTTATTTATTTATTTATTTATTTATTTATTTATTTATTTATTTATTTATTTATTAATTATTTATTGTTTATTATTTATTTATTTATTTATTTATTTATTTATTTATTTATTTATTTATTTATTTATTTATTTATTCATTTATTTATTTATTATTTTTTTTGTTTATTATTTATCTATTTATTTATTCATTTATTTATTTATTTATTTATTTATTTATTGTTTATTATTATTTATTTATTTATTTATTGTTTATTATTGTTTATTTATTTACTGTTTATCATTTTTTTGTTTATTATTTATCTATTTATTTATTTATTTATCTATTTATTTATTTATTTATTTATTTATTTATTTATTTATTTATTTATTTATTTATTTATTTATTTATTTATTTATTTATTTATTTATTTATTTATTTATTTATTTATTATATTTATAAATAAAAATTATATTTCATTATATTATGTTATATATAATACAATATATATAACATATAATTAATTATGTTATCATATTTTACACGAAATATACAACAAAAGATCACAAAAAAAACATACACAAAATTATATAAGAAATGTAATATTAATACTTTTTGTTTTATTCTTGTACCTTTTGGTATAAATATTTAAAATATTTCTCTTTTTTTATTACTTTTTTTTTTTTTATTTTGAGAAAAAAAATATAATAATAATAAATATAAATTTATAAATAACTATAAATTCAATTTACCTTTATTATTATTATTTAAATAATAATAATAATAAGAATAATAATAATAAATTTCTTCATAATATATTATTTTCTTAATTTATTTTAATAATAATTAATTTTGTTATTTAAAATATATATATATATGTAAATATATATTTTTATGATAAATTCTACATATCTAAATTTAATTTTAAATATGAGATTATTTCGTAGTAAAACAAAAAAAAATAAAAATCTTTTAATAGCTGTTGATAAAAATGATTTAAGTAACGTTAAAAAAATTCTTAAAAATGCCAGTAAAGATAAAAATATCTTGGACAAAAAAAATAAAAATGGAGAATATCCTCTTTTTATAGCTTTTAATAAAAATTACATTGATATAGCTCGAATAATGATGAATCGTGCTAATAAAAGAAATGTTAATTTAGAAATTAATGATAAAGATAATAATGGAAATAATCCACTTATATGTGCCATTAATAATAATAATACAGATGCAGTTCGATTATTAATAAATTATGCAAATAAAAATAAAATTAAATTATTTATTAATGTAAAAACTGAAAATGGAAATAATCCACTTTTATTAGCTATTCATAAAAATAATATAGAAGTAGTTCGGTTATTAATAGATTATGCCAATGAACATAACTTTAAATTAATAATAAATACTAAAAATGAAAATGGAAGTAGTCCATTTTTATTAACCACTCATAAAAATAATATTAAAATGATGCAATTATTGATAGATTATGCCCATAAAAATAATATATTTTTTGATATTAATGAAAAAAATAAAGAAGAATTATTTCCTTTTTTAACGGCTTATGTAAAAAATAATATTAAAATGGTAAAATTACTCATTGATTATGCCAATAAAAATAATATTATTTTAAATATAAATGAAAAAGATAAAGATGGTATATATCCACTTTTATGGGCAATTTTTAATAATAATTATGAATTAGTTAATTTATTAATAAACTATTCCATTAAAGAAAATATTATTTTGGAAATTAAAGAAAAAGCTAATGATAATTCTTATCCCATCCTGTTGGCATGCATGAATAATAATATTAGAATAATAAAATTATTAATGGATTATGCATATAAAAATAATATTATCTTGAATATTGATGAAGAATTTGAAGATGGAATATATCCACATACCTGGGCTCTTCAAAATAATAATATTGAAGTTCTTAAATTATTAATAAATTATGCCAATGAAAATAACATTATTTTAAGTTTTAGTGAAAAAACTAAAAATGGCATAAATACATTTTCAAAAGTTCTTTTCCAAAATGATAATGATATTATCCAATTATTAATGGATTATGCCAATAAAAATAATATTACTTTAGAAATTAATGAATATATTAAAAATGAAATGTGTCCATTTTTATATGCTATTCTTAATGATGATACTAGAAAAGTTCAATTATTATTAAATTATGCCAATGAAAATAATATTATTTTGAATATTAATGAAAAAGTTGATGATGGTGGGTATCCACTTTTAATGGCTGCTATGGAAAATAATATTGTAGTGTTTAAATCATTAATAGATTACGCTAATAATAATGATATTTTTTTAGAAATCAATGAAAAAAATATTGAAGGAAATTATCCATTTTTATATTCTTTTAGTAGAAATAACATGGAAATGACAAATTTATTAATAGATTATGCCAATAAAAATAATATTGTTTTAGAAATAAATGAAAAAAATGAAAATAATGTTAATCCACTTTTAATTGCTATTCATAATAATAATATTGAAAAAGTTCAATTATTAATTGATTATGCCATTAAAAATAATATTTATTTAAATATTAGTAAAAAGGATAATGAAGGTAATTCACCACTTTTACTTACTAGTAAAAATAATAATGAACATATAATGAAATTATTAATAGATTATGCTGATAAAATGAATATTATTTTAAATATTAATGAAAAAAATAAAGAAGGGAATTATCCTATTTTATTCGCAGTTACTAGAAATAATAAGGAAATGATAATGTTATTGATAAATTATGCTAATAAAAATAATATAAAGTTAGAAATTAATAAAAAAAATTTTATTGGAAGTAATCCACTTTTCACAGCTTGTCTTAGAAAGAATATAGAAGTGATAAAAGTATTAATGAATTACGCTAATAAAAATAATATTATTTTAGATATTACAAATAAAAAGTATAAAGGAGGTAATCCATATTTAACAGCTAAAATTGAAAATAATATTGAAACAATAAAATTATTAGAAGAATATGCTAAAAAACCATAAAACATAACATTGAGTTGGAATATAATGATGTCAAATTTAAAAATAAAATTATTAATCATTTTTTAATTTTTTTTAATAATAACTAGAAAAAGAGTTATTTAAAAACAATGAAAACAACACAAACAACAAAAAAAATTAAAAATTAAAAATTAAAAAATTTTATTAAAATAAAAGAGGAAAAAA
>MCFG01000074.1:80000-170000 GCA_002104895.1 Anaeromyces robustus | reverse complement strand
AAAAAAAAAAAAAGTTAAAGTAATTAAATATATATGTGCGTAAATTTGTTGTAATACAACTCATTTTTTACTATTTTTAATAAAGCCACTAGTTCTAATAACTCTTACTTTGTAACCAATATCATAAGAGAACTCAGCAAGTTTTAAAAAAAAAAAAAAAAAAAAAAAAAAAAAAGAAAAAAAAAAAAAAACAAGCTGAATTAATTATTATAATATTTAAATTCTTACCTTTACGTTAGATACAGCAACAATATTATTGTATTGACTAATAGTAATATAACCTAGACAAATATCGGCTGAACTGGCCGAAATCATAAAATTTTGAATAAAAATAATATTATTATTATTATTATCATTATTATCAAATAAAATATAGGTTGTTTCTTTTTTTTAAAAAAAAAAATAAATAAATAAAATAAAATGAATAAATATATTTATATTTGTTATAATAAGAGAAATTGAAAAAGATTTATTTTGTTATTGGAGCCATCAAAGACTATTTATATGCTATTAGAGAAATTGAAAAATATTTATTTTGTTATTTGAGCCATCAAAGACTATTTATATGCTATTAGAGAAATTGAAAAAGATTTATTTTGTTATTGGAGCCATCAAAGACTATTTATATGCTATTAGAGAAATTGAAAAAGATTTATTTTGTTATTGGAGCCATCAAAGACTATTTATATGCTATTAGAGAAATTGAAAAATATTTATTTTGTTATTGGAGCCATCAAAGACTATTTATATGCTATTAGAGAAATTGAAAAATATTTACTTTGTTATTGGAGCCATCAAAGACTATTTATATGCTATTAGAGAAATCAAAAAAAAACTCTTTTTCTTTCATTTAATTTTTTTAAATAAAAAAAAAAAAAGTCAAATGAAATTTTTATTATTATATTTATAATTAAAAAATTTTAAAATTAAATTAATTATAAATATATATAAATAATGAAAAATTTTATATTCATATATTTTTTATATATTTTATTTTATTAAATAAAATGTTTATATTTTGTACATTTGTACATATATACATATATAAATATAAATTTTATTTTTTTTATATATATATAAATGTATTATATTATTAAATATTATAACACATTTTTATTGTAAATGCTATTTACATTAAATATTGTAGTTTTAGTGAATATGAATCAGAATTGTTTTTTAATTTTTTTATTCTATATATTGTTGTATTTTCGTAGATAAATATTAATGTTTGTTTTGATTGATTTCGATAATTGCGTGAAAAGAAAATTATTTTTTAATTTTTAATTTATTATATATATAATATTTTTAATAAAAAATATTTTCATTATAAATAGATTAATAATACTATTTAAGAAATTATTATATCATAAATATATGATAAATCAAATAAATGATGAATAATTGTAAAAACGATAAACGATAACTAAAAATAAATAATAAATAGAAAAAAATGAAAAAATTTAAAAAAAAAATTAAATATAAATGAAAGAAAAAAAAAAGTCAAATAAATAAATAAAAAATTAAAAATTAAAAATTACAATTATAAAAAATATATATAACAAAAAGCAATAAAAAAAAAAAAAAGAGTAAAGTAAAATTTTTATGTGAAAAAAAATTGAAATTTGAAAAACTGTTATTTTTTTTTTAACTTATCTTTTTTCTTCTTATAAATAATATAAATAATATAAATAATATAAAATAAAAGTATATTGTCTTTATTTTAATATTTATTTGTATTATTAGTAAATATATAAAAAATGTTTTTAATGTTATTAGTGGTTTTTTTTTTTTTTTTTTTTTTTTTTTTTAATGTACAAAGAAAAATTATTATTTTTAATATATACAAAATTTTATTATTATAAAATAAAAAATGAAAATAATAATTTTCTTTATTCTGATAAATTTTCTAAATAACTAATACAACTTTTATTTGAATGAATTTCTTCAAAATCAGAAAAATTTGGACTTAGGCAACGAAATTCTGAATTACCTAAACTTAAATAATTACTGTTATTTTGATTTAAATTACCATTATTAATGTTATTGATATTCATATTAATTGAACTTAATTTATCTGTATTAATACAATTATCTGATGTTTGAATTATCGAAGTTGAAGTTAATGGTCTGTATATAGTATTCATATTATTCATATTGTTTATATTATTCATATTATTTATATTATTCATATTATTCATATTATTTATACCATTTATATTGTTTATATTATTTATATTACTTATATTATTCATATTGCTTATATTGTTTATATTGTTTATATTATTTATATTATTTATATTATTTATATTATTTATATTATTCATATTATTCATATTATTCATATTATTAATATTGTTGATATCACTAATAGAAGGACTAAGATTATTTCTACCAAAATTATTTGGACTAAAACTAGTCATTCCATGGATGTTATTAAAAGGTGAATTAGTAATATGATTTTCATTTAAGTGTGGTGATGTAATATTATTTTGATATTTGTTATTTGACATATTTAATAAATTGTTATTTAAATCTTTAAGATAATATTTAACTGTTTTATCAACATAACTCTTTAAATTTTCAATCATTTTATTTAAATTACAATTATCTTCTTTAACACTAATAAGATCTTCTTGTAAATGTTTTACATAAACAAATAATTCAATATATTTATTTTGTAAATCATAAAATTGAGTTTTAATATCATTATCTTTTTCATTAATTTTACGTTTAATATTAGTTAATAAGTAAGGTTTATCACGAATAAAATTTTCATTTTCAAATTCACAAGATTGATAGTCATCAATAGAAATTTTAGTGTTAGTATTTCTAACTTTATGGAAGTTGTACATATAAAGTTGTCTTACAAAACTATTGAAATTGTTAGTTTTGAAGTATTTTGGTAAAATAACTTGAGAAAAGGTTTCCGTATCCTTAATAATGAATGTAGTACCAGATTGATTCCATGATATTAAGTTTGAATTTGACATATCATTTAAGATATTCAAAAGTTTTACAATAAATTGTCTTTGAGAGCCTGGCGAGTTTGAACATGAGAGATTTGGGCTTGGAGGAGATAAGTAAGGTTCACTTAATTTTTCTTGAATTTGGTCGATATTTTTTTCTTCCCAGTCTTGTTCCATGATAAAAAAATTTTTTTTTGTTATAATTCAAATGGTTATTCTTATAAAAAAATATAAAAATTATATATTAAAAATTATAACTTAATTTTCTAAAAAAAAAAAAAAAAAAAGAAAAAAAAATTTTTTTTAAATATTTATATATTAAATTTAATGAAATTAATTTATTGATTTTTTTTTTTTTTTTTTTTTTTTTTTCATTCATTTTTTTGTTTTTATAATAAAAAAAAATTTTTTTATTATAAAATTGTGAATATATTATAATACAATATAATATATTGAAAATTATATATTATATATATTGCATTATATTGTATATATTAAAATTATTATAATTTTCTTATTATTCTTTGTTACACTAAATTTTTTATAATTATTATTGGTATTATATAATAATTTAGAAACTACTAATAATAAATATTAGTAGATTAGTAGATTCTTTTATTAAATAATTTGTTTTTAATTTTTATAATTAAAAAATAAAAACAAATTATTTTTTAAATTAAATTAAAAAAAAAAAAAAAAAAAAATATTAACAAATTTGGTATAATACATACATTTTATTATAAAATTAATGTAATGTATGACAATAAAATAGGATAGATAAAAAATTTTTTTAATTACAAAAAAATTTGTTTACACATCATTAGATCAATAAATATAAAAAATTAATTATGACTACAAATCTTTTGATTAATATAAGGAAACTAACTTTATTGATTTATTAATTTTAAAATAAATAATGATAAATAAAATAATAATAATAAAAAAATACTAATAATAAAATAAAACAAAATTAAAATATAATTAAAATGCTATAATTTTAATTTAGTTACTATGAATAATAAATATTTTTTTTCTGTTTCTTTTTAAATTCATTGGTTTGTTTTTGGTTATTTATGTATTTATTGGTTTATTTTCAAATTACCAAAAAAAAAAAAAGCTTCAATCTTAAATCTTTAAAAAAAAAAAAAAAAAAAAAAAAAAAAAAAAAAACATTTTTTTTAATTATAATAAATATTTTTTTTTCTTTTTCTTTTTTATATTCATTGGTTTTTTTTTTGTTTATTTTGTATTTATTGGTTTATTTTCAAATTACCGAAAAAAAAAAGCTTTCAATCTTAAATCTTTAAAAAAAAAAAAAAAAAAAAAAACAACTTTCTTTTTATTACAATTTTTTTTTAATATTTAATATTACAAGTTTTTTTTTAAACTATTAATTAATAATCAGTATATATAGATACTTAATTATTATTAACATCAAATTATTATTATTATTATTATTATTTATTATTATTATATAAATTATTAGAAAGCAAATTTCTCAAAAACTTTAATAATATAATATTATTAATAAATATTATTAAATTTAATAATAATTTCTATATTCACTTTTAATATTCTATATGATTATTATGTTCAACATATTTTTACTATATTCAACATATTTTTACTACATAATTTCTATAAATAGATAAAAAAATTCCTAAATTTTTTATTATTTCTTTGTATGGAGATGTTATTGAATTTCAATAAGTGAAATAAACTTTGACTTTCATATTAATTATTTTTTTTTTTTTAAATTTTTCAACTGCCCTAACAATTTTATAAATAATTAATATATTGTATTATATTGAATTATATAGTTTTTTATCAAGTTATTTAAATTACAATATATTAGATTATATTGTATTATACAATAAATAGATAAAAAAATTTTTTATATTAAAATACCATAAATTTTAATTTTTAATTTAATCGATGTAGCTTCCAATAATAAATTTTATCATAGTTATAATGTGATCTATCATTATTCAATTTGTGCATCTTAGAATTTTCAAATTATTTTCTTGTGATACACTATCTTTTTAATTTTTCATATAAATATCTGCCTCTTTTTCTCATTTTCTTTAGAATATTTTCAATTTTTTCCTATTAAATAATAAATAAATAAATAAATAAATAAATATAATAAAAATAAAATAAAATATAGTAAAATAAATAAAACAAAATAATATAATATATATATAAAACTTAAAAAATTAAAAAATATAAAAACTCTCTTTTATTAATGTCTTTATTGATTTATTGATTTTGATATAACCCTGAAATATTTCTTATGTCTTGCTATAATTATTTATTGAACCGATAATTTATATTCAACAGAGAACCCATTCAATATATTAATTTTTAGTAACACTTGTACTAGTATTTCCCTCTATCAAAATAAATTTATAACCTAAATATTTCTATTTATTCATTTATCTATTTACTTATTTATTTATTTATTTATTTATTTATCTATTTATTTATTTATTTATTTGAATGTTAAAGAAAAAATATGAAAATATGAAACTTATTAAATGATTGATATTAATTATATTAATAAATATTTTATTTTTGTTGATTTACTTTAATTTTTTTTTTTTTCATATTGTATTTATAATAAGGGTTTGACATACAATAACTATTATCTATTTCAGGTATTGCTGAACTGGATAAACTGTATGTCAACTTTCAATTTCAATCAAAAACAATGAATTTTACCAGCTATTTTTTTTTTTTATTTTTTTCCTTAAAAACATAAAATATTCAATAAATAAAAATAAAAATAAAATATTTATGAAAAAAAAACTTATGATATTGAAATAAAGAAAACTTAATTTTTTCCTTTTAAAATAAAGGTTGAACGTTAATATGATACTGACCATGGAAAACCTTAAATATTTATCAACTACTATGCCAATTAAATATATTAATTAATGAAAATATTTAAAATAGGTTTATTATGATTTTTTAATATTAATAAACAAAATTATTCATAAAAAAAAAGCTTTGGAAACAGAATAAAATTGGACAACGAAAATTTAATATTATTAAATCAACTAACCGTAATATATGAAAAAATATATTTTAAAAATAATATTGGTAGACCAATTTAGGTAAATATATTAATTTTTTATAATTACAAGATTTTATATTAAATCCTATGAGAAAAATAAAATATTTAAAGTTGAATTATCTCGATAAAATTATCTTAATTAACCAAATATTTATAATAAGCAAGTTTAATTAAATAAAATATATGTTTAATTACAAAATAGATAATTTTTAAAATAAAATAAGATTTATTATATATTTATTAATATAATAAAATTTAAACATAATTAAAAAAGTGTATTGGGATGTTGAATTATCGTCAATATACTTTTAATTCAATAAAATTATATTTCACAAAAAATATAATATTGTATTCATATCAACATATCAACATATTAATCACCAAGCTTATTTCAACATTAAATTTATTTTCATTTTTATTCTTATAATCATTGACTTTATTTATAATTATACAAATTCTCAAAAATCAAATTTATAATTTCAATATCTAAAATTATCTAAAATCTTTTTTTCAAAATTTCTATATACAAAATTTCTTAAAATCATCTTTTCAAAATTTCTATATACAAAATTTCTTAAAATCATCTTTTCAAAATTTCTATATACAAAATTTCTTAAAATCATCTTTTCAAAATTTCTATATACAAAATTTCTTAAAATCATCTTTTCAAAATTTCTATATACAAAATTTCTTAAAATCATCTTTTCAAAATTTCTATATACAAAATTTCTTAAAATCATCTTTTCAAAATTTCTATATACAAAATTTCTTAAAATCATTTTTTCAAAATTAAATTTCTATATATAAAATTTCTTAAAATCATTTTTTCAAAATTTCTATATACAAAATTTCTTAATCATTTTTTTTATTTCAATTATATTAAAATATCATTTTATTATACATTTATTATTATCTATTTATTTATTTATATATTTATTTACTTAATAAAAAAAAATATTTAATTAAATTCTCAATTCCAATATTTTTTATTATTTTTGAAGAAAGTAACTTATTAAAATTCATTATAATCAATTAATTATTAATCAATTTAAAAATTTATTAAAAATTAATAATTATCAATTAAGCAAAAAGTATAAAATATAAAATACTTATTTTAATGCTTTAATTTTTTCTGATAATTCCTTCATATCATCACCTATTTGATAATAATCACAAAATAAATCATATAAAGTATCTTCACCAAGAACACCTCTTTTTAAATCTTTTGGAATTTCACCTTCTTCATCAGCTACAAAATCTTTTTTCCATTCATTTGAATAATATTCAGAAAGAATTTTCATATCTTCGTATAATTTTTTCATATTATTTAGTGATACTTCAAAAGCTCTTATTTTTGGAGTGACATCATCTAATTTTTCTTCCATCTTCTTAATTCTTTCAATTCTTTTAATTTTTTCATCTGTCATTTTTGATATAATGAAATTAAATACTTTTTTTTTATTACAATTTTATATTTAAATTAATATTTTTCTAATTAAATTAATAAATCATAACTAAAAATTTAATTAATATTTATTAGAAAATAAATACTTACCAAAATATCTAAATATGTAATTTTAAATGTTTTTTTGGTTTTATGACTTTATTCTTTGTATATTTAAATTCTTGATAAAGAAAGGGGATAAAAGGTCATTTTCTTTTTTAAGAATTTAAATGTCAAAAGTATAATAAAAATATAAAGAACTATAATATAATAAAAAATATATTAAACCATTATACTTTAATATAATTAATATATTAAAGTAATATATTAGCAAACTAATTTATGAATATATTAATATAAAATACTATACGCCACAAATATATTTTATCAATTGGGTATTTTTAAAATTTTTGACAACTGCCAAATATATTAAAAAAAAAAAAAAAAGGAATAATAATAACTGCCATATGAATATAAATACAAATAATAGAATAATTAACAACTGCCAAATAAATAAGTAAATAAATAAATAATAAATTAATAAATTTATAATTTAAATAAATATATAATAGAATAATAAAGTAAATAAAAAAATAAATTAAAAAATGTATCTGAAAATTCTACATAAAATATTATTTTAAAAAAATTTTTTATTTTCTAATATATTAAACTTTTTAGAGTTTCGTATTTAATTTATAAATATATTAATAAATAAATATATATAAATATATATAAATATAATAGAGTAATGGAATAATAACTTTTTCTTACCATAGATAAGTAAAAATAATTTATATTTTTATCATCATAAGATTCGTCTCCATCATAATATTATTCAAACACAAAATGTACTAATATTAAATGGTAAAAGAAAGATCTGTAAATCTGAGAAAACTATTAATTTTTTAAAAATTTACCATTAATTAAAAAAAATTTTTTTCAAATATTAAAAAAATATTAAAAAATATATTCAATTCGAAATTTTTAAAATCAATAATAATCAAAAAAATATATATAGAATTATCTATTAAAAATATATAAAGAATTATTTATTAAAAATATATAAAGAATTATCTATTAAACATATATAAATAATTATTTATTAAAAATATATAAAGAATTATTTATTAAAAATATATAAAGAATTATCTATTAAAAATATATAAAGAATTATCTATTAAAAATATATAAAGAATTATCTATTAAAAATTAATTTTATTTTAAAAAATATTAAACAAAAAAATAATCAGTCAATCAATTAATGATATAAAAATATAATATATATAATAAATAAAAACATAAACAAATATCAATATTAAATTAAAATAAAAATAAATATGTATTAATATCAATTTAATATTTTCTCTAAAAAATATTCTCATATAAAAATATTTTATTAACCGCTATTGTTATCTTTAGTTTCAACTTTTGGTTTCGAAATTATTGAGCATTGTCATCTGATTAACTTTTGACGATGATCAAGATCCTAATAATATTCCTTTAGTTTTTAATATTCTTAAGAAGGAAAATGTTATAGCAACGTTATTTGTTAATGGTAATAATTATGTTGATGTTGCTAATGACTAAACTGCTCAAGAACTTATTAAAGAGAATGATAAAGGTCATATCGTTGTTAGTCATATCTATGACCATCCAGATGATAATATTACGTTATCCGCAAATGAAAATTTAACTGGTGAGATTAGAGATTTATATGAATTTCTTTTCATAATTATTAGAAAAAAATAAAATTATTGTACAAAAAATAATTAATTATAATATTAATTAAAATTTAAATTATAATGAATAGATAAACCTAACAAATTGAAAGAACTTCTAATTACTAAAATCAATGCCACTACTAATTATTCAGTTTAAAATATTAAAAAAAAAATTAAAATAATATATATTGTATTTAAAAAAAATAATCTAGACATATATATATAATAAAGAAAAATGTATTATGTTAAATACATTATCCATAATAATTTATTAATATAAAATAATAAATTTAGATTAGAAATCATATTTTACATAAATAAATTATTTTTAATTTATAATATTTAAACTTCATTATTATTATATTTTATTCATACATTTTATTTAATAATTTATAACATCTAATGTAAATAAATATATTAATATAAAATTTATAATAATAAAACGTAAAATCTAAAATTCTTTCATATGAATAAATAAACATTAATAAATAATATAATGTATTTATTAATATAATTAATGTTATAATTAACTATTTAAAATTATTAATATAAATTTATTTTAATAAAGAAAATTCTGAAAAATATTAATTAATTTTAAATTCTAGTGATTAGAAAGAAGCTTAATAAATTGAAAGAATTTGGAACTTCTAAAACCAATACTACTGCTAATTATTTATATACATTAGATTGTAGTGATCTTTCTAAAGATAGTATTATTGCTTTGAATCATGATATTAATAAAATTACTTCTAAACATAATTTAGAACTTATTATTCCAATTATTAGAGTTCGTGGTAAGAAATTTGTTACTATAGATGAAATGTCTCGGTATGTAAGTTTATTAAAATATTGATACATTAAAAAAGTAAAGGAAATGGATATTGTTACTGGTAATACTACTATTATAGAAAAAGCTATTCCAAGTGTTATTCCTCTTTCACTAGATCCAAAATCTAATTTAAAAACAAGTAGATCTATTACTCAAACGGCTTCTATTTTTTTCATTCTTGTTTTAGCAGTAGCGTTAAGTCTTATTACTTTTTTTTAAATAAATTAATGAATGATTATAAAAAAAATTAATATTTATTATTTGTTTATATTAAATGTCATAAACCATTTTTCTAGTATAGATATAAAATATTATAATAAATAATAATAAATAATAGTATTATATTAATTAGATAATTGTATTTAAAGAAAATATAGTTAAGGCATATATAAAATAAAGAAAACTTTTTTTAAGAAAATACATTATATGAATATATTCTACAATATATCATTTTTTAAAAATAAAACGTAAAAAAAATTATAATAATGATATTTTAATATTATATTAATATAATTTATATTTTTAATTATTTATTTAATGAAAATAAAATATAACATAATTATTAATAATAGTATGTTTATTATTATAAAACAAAATTAATACAAATCACATTATAATAGTAAAAATATTATATTTATATATATATTGTATATAATTATATATATACATAATATTAATAGTTTTTTTATTTTTATATTAAAAATAACCTAACCTATAAAGTTTAAATAACCAATAATCTAACCTTAACTGTAAAAATTATATTATAAAATAAATTATATATTTTAAGTAACAACAATATCAAACAATTATAAAAAAAAAAAAAAAAAATTTATTGAAAGTTAGATCTTTTATCAATATTTATATTCATTAATACAGATCAATAATTGTAATTTTTATATAAAAATAAAATTAAATAAATATTTTAAATCAATATAAAAAATATATAATAATAAAATTTTTCAATTGTAATCTATTGAAATATAAAATCAAAAAAGTATTAATATTAAAAAAAAAAAAAAAAACATACAATTTCAATAAAAAAATAAAAATTATTTTAAAATGTTATGTTATATATTTTATTATTAATTTTAAATATAAAAATACATTACTATATTACTATTATTATCTATTTATTTTTATTATTTTATAATGTATTTTTATTGTTTATTGTTTATTATTTATATCTTATTTAATTAATATATATATATATATTTCTTTATTATAAATATTAACAATATCTTCTTCTCTTATATGATTCTTTTTTCTTCATAATAATATTATGTTTATTAGCATAATTAAATATTAATGTAACTACTTCATCACCAGATTCAAAAATATAATCATAGGGATATAATCCAAATTCATTAGGTTGATTAATATCTAATAAAATATTATGACGTTCACAATAATCTATTAATAATTTTATCATTTCTGAATTACCTCGGTAAATCGCCATAAAAATTGGATAATCATTAAAACCATTCTTTTCATTAATATTTATTGGAATTGAATTATCTTCAGCATATTTAATCAATAGTTTAACAGCATCTACATAATCTTGATTTACTGCTTCATAAAATAAATAACTACCATCTTGATCTTTTCCATTAAGATCAATCAAAATATTATTATTATTAGCATAATCAATTAATAATTGAAGCATTTCCATATTATTTCTTGATATAATTATATGAAGTGGATGTAAATATCCAGCATCTCTGTCTTTATGATTAATATCTAAAGGAATATTATTCTCCTCAGCATATTCTATCAATAACTTGGTCATATTAATATCATTTCTTTCGATTGCTATTTTAAGTGTATCCATATTATGCCAAGATTTTTTATTCACATTCATTATAATTTTATTTTTACGACTATAATACATTAATAACTTAAATGCTGGAATACCTGCCAAACATGCAGCTGTAGAAATTGTTACTCCAGATTTATCCTCAATTTCATTAATATTTATTAAAATATTATTTTTTTCAGCATAATTTATAACCCATTCTGCTATATCTATATGTTTATTTAAAAGAGCTTCCATAAGAGGATGATTGTTAATTTTACTTCTTTGGTTAATGTTTATAATAATACCATTTTCATTTGCATAATTTACTAATAATGAAATTATTGGTTTAGAATTGTTTTTAATTGCAACTATTAATGGATAATCTTCTTGATAATTCCTATCATTAATATTTAAAGTAATATTATATTTCTTGGCATAATTAATTAAAAATTCTACAAAAAAAAAATTATTTTTCTGAATTGCTTCTAGGAGTGGGAAAGATTCTTTATTACTGTAACCATTAATATTTAATATTAAGTTACGTTTAAAGGTATAATCGGTTAAGAGATCCATCAACGAATGATCATTTTGTCGAATAATTTCCAAAAGAGGATAATTTCCTTTCTTATTTACTTTGTTAATTTCTAGAATAATATTATGTTTAATACTATAATCGATCAATAACTTAACCATAGAATAGTTCATTTGTTGAATAGCTTCTAAAATTGGATTTGTTCCAAACTTATTTGTTTTATTAATATCCAAAATGATATTACGTTCATTACTGTAGTTTAATAATAATTGAAGAATAGAATTATTATTTTGATGAATTGCTTCTAGAATAGGATAATTTTCATTGCAATCGAGTTTATTAAGATCTAATGTAAAATTATTTCTTTTACTATAATCTATTAACATTTTGACGATGTCAAGATTATTATGATGTATCGCTTCTAATATGGGATATTCTCCTTTAATATTTTCTTTATTTACATCCAGATGAGATTTTTCTAATAAATACTTAATTAAAGATGGATTTTTTCTCACAATAAGTAATAATAGTGAACTATTATTTTTATTTTTGGTATTGATATCTGCTCCTTGTTTTAGTAAATATTCAAAAATTCTAGGATTTTTTGAAATAATTGAATTAAAAATAAGATACTGTCCTGTAATATCTTCAGTATTAATATCATCAATTGATAATTTATAATCTTTGCTATTAATTAAATAGTTAATAAGTTTAATATTATCATTATCATTATCATAATTATTATTATTACCATCATTATCATCATTATCATTATCATTATTATTATTATCATTATTATTATTATTACTATTATTATTATCACTTATTATTATATTTATGATATAATTCAAAAATCGAATATCATATTTTTGATTTATATTATCCTTTTTTATATATTTTCTTGATTCGTCCAAAAAAGTTTTAATAAAAAGTTTAGTAATTTCTATTGGTTCATGGAGAACAAGTGGTATATAATACTTTATTATATTAGTGAGAGAAAGTTTTTCCCGTTTGAATCTATGGTATTTTAAATAAAAAGTTTTGAAGGATAAAACCTTTTTGATAAAGTTATAGTTTTTTGTACGAATGGAAGACTCCAAAATATTATATTTTATGATACGAATAAAAAGTCTGTTAGTTTCACTAAAATCATTTTCAAATAAGATTCTAATGATTTCATAATTTTGAGAAAGGACAGCATATTCATACATTGTATCATCTACTGTAATACAATGTAAATGAGATAAAATATTATTTAATTCTATTTTAGAACAAGGTATCTTATTTTTATACATTCTATACAAAATTGTATTTAAAATAATATTTATATTCTTTTTTTTATAAAAATCGAATATAAATTTCAAGAGTTTATTTTGTCCATTTTTAATTAAATATAATATTAAATCTTTAGTTATATATTTTTTATTAATATTTTTATTCAATATGTATTCTAAAATTTCAAGAGAAATATAAGAAGGATATAAAAATTCTATTAAATAGTCAATAATATTATAATTTTTAGCTACATAATTAATACTGGCATTATGCTTTATTAATAAATTGGATATATTAAAATTTTTATTGACAATAGCAGTAAAAAGAGGAACTTTTAAGAAATTTTGATATTCATTATAAAAGAAATTTAAGTTTTTATCATGTCTTTTATTGATTATAAATTCGACAATTTTCGGTGAAACATTATTCTCAATTGATTCTATTAGTATTTCATTGAAGTTATTAAAATCTTTTGAAGAAATATAATTTTCATTTATAAATTTTTTCAACTCTATTATATTATCTTTTTTTACTATTTCAATTAATTTTTTCTTTATTTCTTCCTGTGTCATTTTATTATTATTTTTTTTATAAATATTAATATAAGTTATTATTATTATTTAATATAAATAATTATATAAATATATATGTTTACACTTTAGAAATAAGAATTATTTTTTCCAATATATATATATATATACATAGATATAAAATATAAAAAATATTATCAGTTTATATATTAATTTACATAAATATAAAATATTAAAAATTATTTTGTAAATTACATTATTTTAATACTTTATATTAATGCTATTTAAAGTTAATAAAATAAATGATATTATATGCTAATTAAAAATATTTACAAATTTAAATAGATCAATTCTAACTAATTACAATTTAATATTTTTTATTATTATATACTTGATTAATTACATTTAATTAAAGTCAAAGTAATATTGTTATTAATTATATATATATTATTATTATTCTATTTCTGAGTTTTTTTTTCTAAAGAAAAAAAATGATAAATAATAATGTTTAATTAATAAGTAATTATTAATTGATATTTTTTTTTTTAATTAATTTTTATTTTAAAATATATATTGAATTCTCCTGTGATAAAAGATATTTAAATTTCATTAAATTTTTATATATTGAAATTTTAATGTTTGTAAATAACATTCTTATATATTTACTAATAATTGTATAGAATTTTTTAAGTATAAATAAACAATTTTTTTAAACATTTGAAAAAAAAAGTTTTTAAATATACAATAATTATTTATATAATCTTTATTATTTTAATTTTAAATTAAAAATAATTTTAATTTAAAATTAACAAATTCAATTTATGAATAATAACTATATTATAAATATGTTTTTTAATAAATAAATAATAGTTTGATAATTGTTTATAAATATAATGAAAAAAACTATAATATATATCAATTTATAAATCTTCTAAATTTTTTTTAATCATTAATTTTTAATTTTTTCATATTACATACATACACTATTACATTAAGTATGTAAATAAATAACCAGTAAAAAAATTCTTTTAAAAATAGTAGTGGACAAATTATTATGTTTTTTATTTATTATATTTATTATAAATGCTAAAAAAATTTTTTTTAATTATCATAACATTAATGAATAAAACACAATTACACAGTTCTTAAATAAATATAAAATATGTAACATTAATTAGTATTTAATTACAATAATAGAGACTTATATATAAATATATATATATATAAAGTTAAATATATTTTTAATTATAATAATAATAATTTATTTATTTTTATTTCTATAAAGTTTTATTTTTATTTACATATTTATAATTATAAATAATATTAACTATTTAATTTATTATTTTATACAAGATTATTAACAATATATAAAAATATATATTATTGTATATTTGAAAGGATAGATAAATTAATTTTAGTGATTTGAATCATCATTATATTGACTTTTAGTATAAAATGGTTCATTGTTTTTCAATATATTTTTGACAGTTTCTGCACCACAATAACCGCATGAATCTGAAAGATCTCTATTTTTAGCTTTATGTTCATATTTGTAATTATTGTAAGCAGCGATATCACCAGCAGCTTTAAGTCCATCATAAATAGTTGAAGCATGTTCATAACATTCATAAAACTCATAATTTTTAGATTTTTGGGAATTATCAACAATATTTGAACAAGCACCATAACCACCTCCACATGGACTTCCAGTAAGTGCGATAATTTTTTCAAAGAATGATTTAGGATAGAAATCTTCTTTCTTTAATCCTTCTGGTAAACCATATTTATTAGCACATAATCCAATCATATTTTTAAATAATTGTAAATCACAATCACTTTGTCCTTTTTGACAAGCATAACACATATCATGAATATTACATACTGGTTTAAAGAATTCACTAATTTCTTCAGTTAATCCTGCAATTCCAGCAATTTTAGGAATAGAACAGCCATCAGCCATATTAAAAGCATTTCCAATAGCTCCTTTATCATAAACATTAAATCCATGAAGAGTATGATCAGTCTTTACGATATCACTATTTACATCTTCACATATTCTTTCTGGTTCAGGCTCAGGAATATTTGAACAAGCACCATAACCACCACCACAAGAATTACCAGAAGCAGCTAAAATATCTTCTAAAAATCCTAAAATACCTCTACGAGAAATAGTTCTTGAATTTTCACCATCAATAATAGGACTTCCTAAAGCAGTTTGTAATAATAAAGTAACAAATACTGGATTGAAAAATTTCATTTTTAATTATTAAATTTAAATATATAAATATATATATAAGGTTTATTTTATTATACAATATTTAATTATATAAAATATTTTATTTATTTTATTAATTATTATTATTTATTAAATTGAAGATGTATTTTTTAGTTACATTTATTTCATTTTATACTTTTTTTTTCATTCTTTTTTAATATATAATTTAAAAGTACCAATTTAATAAGTTTTACGAATATTCTATTTTAAAAATTAAACGGAAAAAAATAAATATATTAAATTTTTATTTTTTTTTAATTTAATAAAAAAAAACAAAAACAAGAGATAATTATTTAAAAACTTTAATATAAAGTTTTTAAATAAATCAATAAATTATTATTAATAAAATTTAAATAATTTTTATTATTATTGGATAAGAAATTTTTATTTATATTTTTAATAAAATAATGAAATAAAATTTATATTCATCAAAAGATTTTATTTATATTGAAATCAATCCTTTCATTTATTATTAATTATTTATTAAATAAAATTTCAATTGTGTATTGTTGATATTAAAGAAATTTCTATTAAAAAACAATTGTTACTCTAGGTTAAAAAAATTTAAATAATACTACATTATACTAATAATATATACATAATAAAATTAAATAAATATTAATGTGATATTTATATTTATTTTAATATTAATACATAACATTTTTTATTTAGATTTTAAATAATATATTGTTGTAAAAAATATTTGGTTATATTTTATATTCTATATTCATTTATAACATATATGTATATATTATAATAAAAAACTTCAATTTCTTTATATAATATATATATAAATTTAGATTTTTTTCAATTTATATAAAATATTTTCATAAGAATTAAATAAATGAATTATAAATTTATAAACTTATTTATTACATATTAATACTTGTAACATTTATTCTTAATTTAATTTTTAATTTTTTGAATCCCATACTTTTTTGAATAAATTTGTCAATAATTTTTATAACATATATATCACATCATAGAAAATAATTAAATAATTTTTTATAAGTAATTTTTTTTATTCTTAAATTATTAATTGTCTTGATTTTTTGCTGTAACAGATTAATTAATTAATAATAAAAAGTTTTATAAATTAAAATATAAAATAAAATAATTTCCAAAACATTTTTATTTTTTAAATTAATTAAACGGAAAAAAAATAAATGAAATTTTTAATTTATATTATTTTATTAATTTATTCATTATAATATTTAATTTGCTAAGAAAAAGTAATAAAGAATAAATCATTTAATAAAATATTAAAAAATTTAGTTGATTTATTTAAAAATATTTAAAAATTATTTTTTTAGTAGAATACTACAATGATTTAATATATATCTTTTTTCTTTAATGCTATTTGTAATAATTTTAAATAGTTTTCTTTTTTTACAGAGTTTCCAAATTTACTTTGTCAACCATAATATTTTTCATTTAAGCATATATATATTTATATATTATTTTAATTATTTAATATTTTATTATAATAATTAAATATAAAATAATAAACCAAACTATACGTTTTATATAAGATTTTATTTTAATTTTTTAAATTATATTAAGCTTACAATATAAAATATGATACATTTAATCTAAATAAATAAATCATTAAATAAACAAATAAGTTATTAAATAATTTAATAAATGAATGAAAAAATAATTAACTAAAAGAGTTTTAATTAAAAAAAATTAAGTTTTTTTATTGTTTATAAAAAGTTTTTTCTCCACAAAAATATGAATATAAATTTTAATTATTTACTCGTAAAATATATGACTAAATAAAATGAGATGATAAATAATTAATATTTTATTATTAAATCTTATTTATTTTAAATTTTTATTTAATAATATTCTATATAATTTTTACATAATTTTAATTTATTAATATTTATTCTATAATAATTAAAAAAACTTTTTTATTTAATTATTTACAATATAATACATATATTTCTTATTTAAATAATTTAAGTACAATAATTGAAAAAATATAAATAGATTAATATTAAATATTTTAATTTGTAGCTTTATTATATTGATTTTTAGTATAAAATGGTTCATTATTTTTCAATATTTTTCTTACAGTTTCTGCACCACAATAACCACATGAATCTGAAAGATCTCTATTTTTAGCTTTATGTTCATATTTGTAATTATTGTAAGCAGCAATATCACCAGCAGCTTCAAGTCCATCATAAATAGTTGAAGCATGTTCATAACATTCATAAAATTCATAATTTTTAGATTTTTGGGAATTATCAACGATATTTGAACAAGCACCATAACCACCTCCACATGGACTTCCAGTAAGTGCGATAATTTTTTCAAAGAATGATTTAGGATAGAAATCTTCTTTCTTTAATCCTTCTGGTAAACCATATTTATTAGCACACAATCCAATCATATTTTCAAATAATTGTAGATCACAATCACTTTGTCCTTTTTGACAAGCATAACACATATCATGAATATTACATACTGGTTTAAAGAATTCACTAATTTCTTCAGTTAATCCTGCAATTCCAGCAATTTTAGGAATAGAACAACCATCAGCCATATTAAAAGCATTTGCAACATTGCCATTATCATAAACATTAAATCCATGAAGAGTATGATCAGTCTTTACGATGTCATTATTTACATCTTCACATAATTTCTCTGGTTCAGGCTCAGAAATATTTGAACAAGCACCATAACCACCACCACAAGAATTACCAGAAGCAGCTATAATATCTTCTAAAAATCCTAAAATACCTCTACGAGAAATAGTTCTTGAATTTTCACCATCAATAATAGGACTTCCTAAAGCAGTTTGTAATAATAAAGTAACAAATACTGGATTGAAAAGTTTCATTTTTAATTATTAAATTTAAATTTAAATATATATAAAATTTATTTTAATTATAAAAAATATTTTATCTATTTTATTAGTTATTATTATTTATTAAATTGAAGATATATTATTTAGTTACATTTAACTTCTATTTATACTTTTTTTTTTCAATTTAATTAGATTTACGAATATTCTATTAAAATAATTAAACGGAAATAAAATATATTAAAAATTTCTTTCAATATAAAATAATTAATTATATTAAATATATAATAAAGTTTTTAGTAAAAAAATATTCGTAATTATATTAATAAAATAATATGTAAATTTATTTTTTCTTGTTTTAATTAATAATTGAAACTGTTTTTATTTTTTATTTTTTTTTTAATTCTTATTACAGCCTCACATTTAATAAATTAATGATATAGCTAAAAAATAAATATTTTTATTTTCTATATAAATAAAACTTTTTATTTTTTATTTTTTGATAAATATTATTTAATTTTTAAATAATGATAAAATAATATTAATATATATTAAAAATAATAGTCATTAATAATAAATAATTATAAATTTTAAGTAAAAAATAGTAAATAAATAAAAAGTGGAATAAAAAAATTTTTTTAAAAAATTATATATATTTCATTTTAAATAATATAAATATATTTTAAAAAGGCTACATTATACATTATGACTATTAATAAAATTTAGTTTAATAATGATAGATATTAAATAAATACTAAATTATCTTTAATGATTAGATTGATCACAACATCATAAATTATTCAATAAAGATTCATAAACAAATAAAAACCAAAAGATAAAAAATAACACTTAAAGGAATTTTCTAAAAAAATATAATTATAATAGTTTTATTTTTTCAAATATTCCACGTAAAAAATTGTAATGTTTTTTAATAATTAATTGGTTTTATATTTGATACAAAATTTTAATTTAATTAATATTAAATATAATTGTAATATTTTTAAAACATTTTTTTTTTTAACAGTAATAAATTAAGTGAAGGTTTTAATTAATATTAATACTTATTCATTATTTTAACAAAAAATAATAAAAAATATTAGATCTTTGAAATATAAAAGAATTATATTATTTTAGTTAAAGATTTTTATGATTTAGCATGTTCAGTTTTTTTTTTTTTTTTTTTGTTTTAAATACTAAATTGTTTTTTAAAAAAGAGGATCATTTATAAATATTACCATTAATACTAAATAAAAAAACTAATTTAATAATAGTGTTTGTTACATTACCATAATTATTTTAAATTTAAAAAAATTTAAATTCTTGAGTTTGTAATCCACTTTTTATTTTTTTTTTAAATGTTTCAATATCTTTTATGTAATGTAAATTAAATTATAATATTTACGGTATATCTTTATTTTTTTTTTTTGTTTTGTAAAGTTTAATATAAGTTTTTTAAAGTATATTATTAAACTTTATTAAATATAAAAAAATTAATTTATAATAAATAATAAATAAATTATAAATAAAAGTATTTATATTTAAATATTTATTTTTTATTTTTTTATATAGTTTGTTATATGCCAAAAATTTAAAAAAAATAAAACAATATTTATTTTTTATTAAACATTACAGTTATACAATAGGTATATATTATATTATTTAATACTATAATCATTTTTTATGATTTTTATTGCCTATTTTTTTTTTCACATAAAATAAAATACTTAGCTGTTTAAAAATATATTAAATATATAATAATAGAATTAGCATAATTATATGTATATAAATAAATAAATATTTTTTTTTTTTTAAACTTGATTTCACTGAAACTTTATTTATCACATGTTAATATGTTATTATTAAAATAAATTAATTAAACAAGAAATATTAATTAATAAAAATATTTAATAAATTAAATTTAAATTTAAACACGAATAAAATTTTGAATAAATGAATGAATGAATAAATAAATAAGTTAATAAAATTAATTAATTACATAATTAAAATGTTTTCATTTTTAGATCTACCGTTTAATTTTATTTTATCCATTGTATTTAATATTACTTATGTAATTTTGTGTTAAAACTTAAGATATTATAAAAATATACAAAAAAATATGGATATACAATTTACATTTTTATTACTGTCATAAATTAATAGAATTTTGTGTTTATATATGTAAATTTTAAATTTTAGTATTTTGATTACCTAATGAAAATTAAAACTTTTTTTAAATTACTTTTTCAATTATATCTGGTTATATCTTTTATTATTTAAATTGTATATATATTTTTTTTATATGTTGTTATAAAATTTTAAGTTTTAACACAAAGTTACATAAGTAATATTAAATATAA
Organism: Anaeromyces robustus; assembly: GCA_002104895.1. NCBI lineage: Eukaryota > Fungi > Neocallimastigomycota > Neocallimastigomycetes > Neocallimastigales > Neocallimastigaceae > Anaeromyces > Anaeromyces robustus. The sequence continues at coordinate 148,385 of MCFG01000074.1, read as the reverse complement.
TGGATAAATATTAACATTAAACGGTAGATCTAAAAATTTAAAACTTTTTTTTTAATTATATCTGGTTATATTTTTTATTATCTTGGCTTATTAAATAAAATTCTTTATATAAAAATTAAATAAAAATAAATTAAAAGAAACTTATAAATTTACTTTATTGTAATTTAATTAAATTAATAAAAAAACTTGAAACTGTTTTTTTTTTGTTTTAATTTTTTTTAATGACTAATAAATTATCATTATAAAAAAATTTTTATTTAGTTAAAAAGTTTTATTTAATCCAAGTTAAATCTTAACTTGGATTAAATAAATATATATTAACATTGATTAAATAAATATAATTTATTTTTAGTACGAATTTATAATCAAAATGCTAAATTATATGTGTAATACTAGTATTATTTTAATTTTACTTTTTATTATCAACTATTATTAGTATTTCATAAAAATCTTACAGAGTTATATATTATTTTTTAGTCCTAAATAATAGATTTACATGTTTAATTATAATTAATAAACATTTATAATATGTAAAATAACATCTTTTTATAAAAAGGTTTCATTATTGTTATAATAATTAATCATATAAAATTGATTTATTTAATAATTATTTTTATAAATTTAAAATTTATCATAGATTATTATATAATAATTTAAATTTTTTTCCGTTTTATAGAAATTTCTTTCACTCATTTTTTTTATAATATAATAAAGATTTATTCTTATACAGTACGAAAATTTTAATTTTAGTTAAATAATACATATAAAACATATTAATTATAGATAATTTAATTTTCTATTTCTAATTATATATACTAAAAACTTTATTATACATTTTATATAATTAATTAGTTTATATTGAAAGAAATTTTTAATATATTTTATTTCCGTTTAATTATTTTAATAGAATATTCGTAAATCTAATTAAATTGAAAAAAAAAGTATAAATAGAAGTTAAATGTAACTAAATAATATATCTTCAATTTAATAAATAATAATAACTAATAAAATAGATAAAATATTTTTTATAATTAAAATAAATTTTATATATATTTAAATTTAAATTTAATAATTAAAAATGAAAAATTTCAATCCAGTATTTGTTACTTTATTATTACAAACTGCTTTAGGAAGTCCTATTATTGATGGTGAAAATTCAAGAACTATTTCTCGTAGAGGTATTTTAGGATTTTTAGAAGATATTATAGCTGCTTCTGGTAATTCTTGTGGTGGTGGTTATGGTGCTTGTTCAAATATTCCTGAGCCTGAACCAGAAAAATTATGTGAAGATGTAAATAGTGACATCGTAAAGACTGATCATACTCTTCATGGATTTAATGTTTATGATAATGGCAATGTTGGAAATGCTTTTAATATGGCTGATGGTTGTTCTATTTCTAAAATTGCTGGAATTGCAGGATTAACTGAAGAAATTAGTGAATTCTTTAAACCAGTATGTAATATTCATGATATGTGTTATGCTTGTCAAAAAGGACAAAGTGATTGTGATCTACAATTATTTGAAAATATGATTGGATTATGTGCTAATAAATATGGTTTACCAGAAGGATTAAAGAAAGAAGATTTCTATCCTAAATCGTTCTTTGAAAAAATTATCGCACTTACTGGAAGTCCATGTGGAGGTGGTTATGGTGCTTGTTCAAATATCGTTGATAATTCCCAAAAATCTAAAAATTATGAATTTTATGAATGTTATGAACATGCTTCAACTATTTATGATGGACTTGAAGCTGCTGGTGATATTGCTGCTTACAATAATTACAAATATGAACATAAAGCTAAAAATAGAGATCTTTCAGATTCATGTGGTTATTGTGGTGCAGAAACTGTAAGAAAAATATTGAAAAATAATGAACCATTTTATACTAAAAGTCAATATAATAAAGCTACAAATTAAAATATTTAATATTAATCTATTTATATTTTTTCATTGTACTTAAATTATTTAAATAAGAAATATATGTATTATATTGTAAATAATTAAATTTTTTTAATTATTATAGAATAAATATTAATAAATTAAAAATTATGTAAAAAATTATATAGAATATTTATAAATAAAAATTTAAAATAAATAAAATTTAATAATAAAATATTAATTATTTATCATCTCATTTTATTTAGTCATATATATTATGAGTAAATAATTAAAATTTATATTCATATTTTTTGTGGAGAAAAAACTTTTTATAAACAATAAAAAAGCTTAATTTTTTTTAATTAAAACTCTTTTAGTTAATTATTTTTTCATTCATTTATTAATTTATTTAATAACTTATTTGTTTATTTAATGGTTTATTTATTTAAATTAAATATAAATGTATCATATTTTATATTGTGAACTAAATATTATTTAAAAGGATGAAATTAAAAACTTACATAAAACATATAAATTAGTTTATTATTATATACTTAATTAAGGAAATAAAATATTTAATAATTAGAAAAAAAATATAAATAAATATACAATTAAATGAAAAATATTATGGTTGACAAAGTGAATTTGGAAACTCTGTAAAAAAAGAAAATTAAAATTATTACAAATAAAATTAAAGAAAATGATATATTAGATCATTGTAGTATTCTACTAAAAAAAATAATTAATGTTTTTAAATAAATCAACTAAATTTTTTAATATTTTATTTTATATTATAATAAATAAATTAATAAAATAATATAAATTTAAAATTTATTTTTTTTTCCGTTTAATTAATTTAAAAAATTAAAATGTTTTGGAAATTATTTTATTTTATATTTTAATTTACTTTTTTTTTATTAATTAATTAATCTGTTACAGCAAAAAAAATCAAGACAGTTAATTATTTAAGAATAAAAATTACTTATAAAAATTTATTATGTTATTTTTTATGGTGTGATATATATGTAATATATATGTTATAAAAATTATTATTGACAAATTTATTCAAAAAAGTATGGGATTCGAAGAATTAAAATTAAAAAATAACTGTTACAAGTATTAATTAATATGTAATAAAATAATTATATAAATTTACAAAGTTCATTTATTTAATTCTTATTAAAATATCTTTATAATAAAATAAAAAAAAAAAATTAAAAAAAAATTTTTTAACTTCCATATATGTATATTATATGAAGAAATTGAAGATTTTTATTAAAAAATATAAATATTATAAATAATACAGAATATAAAATATAACTTAATATTTTTTACAATAGGATATAAACTTATAATATTAATTACAAATATAAAGTATTAATATTAAAATAAAATAAATATTAATGTTATATATATATTTAATTTATTTTAACATAAAAATTATTTTTTTAATAGAAATTTCTTTAAAATAAATAATTTAAAAATTTAGAAATATTTAGTTTTATAAAATATCAACAATACACAATATAAAAATTTATTTAATTAAATAATTAATAATAAATGAAAGGATTAATTTCAATATAAATAATCTTTTGATGAATATAAATTTTATTTTATTATTTTATTAAAAATATAAATAAAAATTTCTCATCCAATAATAATAAAAATAATTTAAATTTTATTAATAATAATTTATTAATTTATTTAAAAACTTTATTATATATTTTAAATAATTATCTCTTGTATTTTGCTTTTTTATTAAATTAAAAAAAAAATAAAAATTTAAAAAATTAATTTTTTCCGTTTAATTTTTAAAATAGAATATTCTTAAACTTATTAAATTGGTACTTTTAAATTATATATTAAAAAAGAATGAAAAAAAAAGTATAAAATGAAGTAAATGTAAATAAAAAATACATCTTCAGTTTAATAAATAATCATAATTAGTAAAATAAATAAAATATTTTATATAACTAAATATTGTATAATAAAATAAACTTTATATATATTTATATATTTAAATTTAATAATTAAAAATGAAATTTTTCAATCCAGTATTTGTTACTTTATTATTACAAACTGCTTTAGGAAGTCCTATTATTGATGGTGAAAATTCAAGAACTATTTCTCGTAGAGGTATTTTAGGATTTTTAGAAGATATTATAGCTGCTTCTGGTAATTCTTGTGGTGGTGGTTATGGTGCTTGTTCAAATATTCCTGAGCCTGAACCAGAGAAATTATGTGAAGATGTAAATAGTGATATCGTAAAGACTGATCATACTCTTCATGGATTTAATGTTTATGATAATGGCAATGTTGGAAATGCTTTTAATATGGCTGATGGTTGTTCTATTCCTAAAATTGCTGGAATTGCAGGATTAACTGAAGAAATTAGTGAATTCTTTAAACCAGTATGTAATATTCATGATATGTGTTATGCTTGTCAAAAAGGACAAAGTAATTGTGATTTACAATTATTTGAAAATATGATTGGATTATGTGCTAATAAATATGGTTTACCAGAAGGATTAAAGAAAGAAGATTTCTATCCTAAATCATTCTTTGAAAAAATTATCGCACTTACTGGAAGTCCATGTGGAGGTGGTTATGGTGCTTGTTCAAATATTGTTGATAATTCCCAAAAATCTAAAAATTATGAATTTTATGAATGTTATGAACATGCTTCAACTATTTATGATGGACTTGAAGCTGCTGGTGATATTGCTGCTTACAATAATTACAAATATGAACATAAAGCTGTAAATAGAGATCTTTCAGATTCATGTGGTTATTGTGGTGCAGAAACTGTCAAAAATATATTGAAAAACAATGAACCATTTTATACTATAGATCAATATAATGAAGCTACAAATTAAAATATTTAATATTAATCTATTTATATTTTTTTCAATTATTGAATTCAAATTATTTAAATAAAAAAATAAAAAACATTTCATATTGTAAATAAATCTGTATAAATTCAGTTGTAATATAGTAAATATTAAAAAGTAAAAAAAAATTCATGTAAAATTAAGTAGAAATATTAATAAATAAAAATTTAAAAAATAAAACACTTTTTAATTAAATTAATAATAATAATAATTAGTTATATTTCATTTATTTCATCTAATATTTTATTAATAAATTATAAAATTATTCACTATTTATATAAAATCTTCATAAATAATATTTATGATAATACAAAATATGTATTTGATATAAATTTTCTTATTTTCATACACAACAAATAAAATGTTAAATAATTAAGTTATTTATAATGAACTAGATAATATTATTTATTTATTTATTTATTTATTTATTTATTTATTTATTTATTTATTTATTTATTATTTATTTATTTATTGATTTTTTATTGATTTATTTATTGATTTATTTATTTATTTAATAATTTATTTATTTAATAATTTATTTTAAAATTTTAATATATTTCTTTTTTTATACTATATTAAGTTTATTAAATATTATAAAAAATAAAAATATATAAAATTTATCATTAATTTATTTTTTTAATTAATTATTAATAAACATGATTTAGAAAATTAAATAAAAATAAATTTATTTTATATTTGTAAAATGCATTTCTTTTATAAGGAAATCTCCTATATATACATCAAAAATAATATATTAAATATAGTTTTTGTTAAATCAATATATAATTTTTGTAGTTAAATGATAAATATAATAGTTATCATAGTGAATTTGGAAACTATCTGTTGAAATTATATCAACAAACAATAATAATAATAACCTATATATATAATTTATATATATAATAAATAATAATAAATGTTAAATGTTATTTTATACGCATTTATACACAAAAAAAGGTATTTTTTGATGTAAAAATACATAAAAAATGGTATTTTTATATATAAAATAAATTGATAAAATATATGTATTTTACATATATTAATATATATGTATAATATATATATAAAATAATATAATATATATATAATATATATATAAAGGGTTTTATTATTTTTATTATTATTATATATTATATATATTATATATGTTATATATTGTTTAAATATATATATAATATTTTTAAAATATTTTAAAATATTTTTCAATAAAGCAACTAATTTTTTTCAGTATTTCATGATAAATGAGTTAATTTTTATTACCTTTTTAATAACAAATTATATATTATAATGAATAAACTAAAAATTGAAATTTTCATTTATTTGTATTCCGTTTTAATTAATTTAAAAAATAATTATTTTATATTTTTATTTACAAAATTTTTTTATTATTATATTAATTATAATTACAACAAAAATTAAATTAATTATCTGAAATAAAAATTTAAAAAAAAATAAATAAATAAATAAAAATCATTAATAATTATTTAATTCTTTGTTGTGTGATATTTAATTACTTTAAAAGAAAATAAGCATTATATTAAAGATAATTATTATCAATTTTTATATATATACTAAAATTTATAATTTAATGACTATTTTTTATTATTATTTAAAATGAGTATTAAATTTATCTTTATATAAATTTACACAATTTATACTAATTTTAATAAATCTATTTGGTTAAAACATTTCAATTTTCAAATTTTGTTTCTCTTCTAAGAAATTTTTAGTTATTTGTAAATATTTATTTTATATAAAATTAAATAAATATAGTTTCTTCGATTTTATATTTCTTTTATTCATTATTTTTATATAATAATTATTATAATTTTAAATATTAATTATTAATTATTATCATTATAATAATAATCTTTTAATATTTTTATTTTAAAAAGAATAGATAAAAACATTAATTATTATTTTTTTACTACATTAATCCAAAAAGGAAGGGGTGAAATTTAAATTATAAAATAACTGTTTCAAATATTAATTAAAATGCAATAAAAAGAAATTTAAAAATTTTATTTCATTTATTTATTTTGTAATTTTATGTTTTTTCTTAAAAATTTGAATTGAAAACTAAAAAATAAAGAAAATATTAATTCTTCATATAATATAGATACATATTTTTAAAGGCAACTTCTTAATATAACAAATTTTTCTTTTTTTTTTAAACAAAAGATGTATAAAATATTAAATATAATATAATTTTTTTTTATAGTAATAAATAATAAATATTAGCATAATAATAAATTAATAAATAAAATATAAAGATAATATTTATATTATATTTATCTGTTATATAAATATTACTATTATAAATTATGATTTATATCTTTTAATTCAAAATATCAAGTTATTTTGTTAATAATAATTTATTTAAGTAATTTACTTTAAAGTTAAAGATGTTCCTAATAAAAAATTATGATTTAAAGTATTTTGGGATATTCACTTTTTATTTATTTTTAATAAATTAAAAATTTATTTTTCCCAATATAATATATAAATTAATGTTTTAAATATCAACAACATGAAAATTTTTTTTATAAATAATTAATAATAAATGAAAGGATTGATTTCAATATAAATAATCTTTTGATAAATATAAATTTTATTTCATTATTTTATTAAAAATAAAAATAAAAATTTCTCATCCAATAATAATAAAAATTATTTAAATTTTATTTATAATAATTTATTGATTTATATAAAACTTTATTAAATATTATATATAATTATCTCTTGTATTTTTTTTTTTTATTAAATTAAAAAAATAAAATTTTAATATATTTATTTTTTTCCGTTTAATTTTTAAAATAGAATATTCTTAAACTTATTAAATTAGTACTTTTAAATTATATATTCAAAAAGAATGAAAAAAAAGTATAAAATGAAGTAAATGTAACTAAAAAATACATCTTCAGTTTAATAAATAGTAATAACTAATAAAATAAATAAAATAAATATAAATATTTTATATAAATAAATATTGTATAATAAAATAAATTTTATATATTTAAATTTAAATTTAATAATTAAAAATGAAATTTTTCAATCCAGTATTTGTTACTTTATTATTACAAACTGCTTTAGGAAGTCCTATTATTGATGGTGAAAATTCAAGTACTATTTCTCGTAGAGGTATTTTAGGATTTTTAGAAGATATTTTAGCTGCTTCTGGTAATTCTTGTGGTGGTGGTTATGGTGCTTGTTCAAATATTCCTGAACATGAACCGGATAGAATATGTGAAGATGTAAATAGTGATATCATAAAAACTGATCATACTCTTCATGGATTTAAAGTTTATGATAAAGGAGCTGTTGGAAATGCTTTTAATATGGCTGATGGTTGTTCTATTCCAAAAATTGCTGGAATTGTAGGATTAACTGAAGAAATTAGTGAATTCTTTAAACCAGTATGTAATATTCATGATATGTGTTATGCTTGTCAAAAAGGACAAAGTGATTGTGATTTACAATTATTTAAAAATATGATTGGATTATGTGCTAATAAATATGGTTTACCAGAAGGATTAAATAAAGAAGATTTCTATCCTAAATCATTCATTGAAAAAATTATCTCACATTCTGGAAGTCCATGTGGAGGTGGTTATGGTGCTTGTACTAATATTTCTAGTGGTTCCAAATCTAGTAATTCAGAATTTTATGAATGTTATGAACATGCTTCAACTATTTATGATGGACTTAAAGCTGCTGGTGATATTGCTGCTTACAATAATTACAAATATGAACATAAAGCTAAAAATAGAGATCTTTCAGATTCATGTGGTTATTGTGGTGCAGAAACTGTCAAAAATATATTGAGAAACAATGAACCATTTTATACTAAAAGTCAATATAACGATTCTTCAGATCATTAAAATAATTAAAATTCATCTATTTATTTTTTTTTTCAATTATTGTACTTAATTTATTTAAATAAAAAATATGTATTACATTGTAAATAAATAAATATAAATTTTGTTACTATAGAATAATATTAATAAAATAAAAATTATGTAAAAATATATATATAATATTAAAAAAATAAAAATTTAAAATAAATAAAATTTAATAATAAAATATTAATTATTTATTATATCATTTTGCTTAATTATATATTTTTTGAGTAAGTAATAATTATAATTTTAATAAAATAGTACATTCATTTTATTTATATATATATTACCATTATTTTTTTTAAATGATATTTTTTTAAAATTCATTAAATATATATGTTTATTATTCTTATAAGCAATATCAAAAAACTATAAAAAAATAACTATTTTAATTTAAATTATATATCATATGGAATACATTTTGTGTTTTTATTTATTTATTTAAGAAATTTATTTATTTAAATTATTTTATTTGTTAAAACTTTTAAATGTAAAAATGTGAAAGAAAAATTAACTAATTATTTTTTTAAAATTAATAAAATGAAATATTAAATAATTAGAAAAATATTATTATGTAGAAAATATTATTATTGCCAATGTGAATTTGGAAATTGTTTAAAAAAAAGGAAAATTATTTAAAATATTACAAATTATATTAATAAAAAATTTTGATCTGTTATATCTTTAAAATCTTTAACTGAAAAATTTTGTTATTTAATATTTCCAAAAAAATAACTATATTTTTTAGTATTTCATATTTCATTGTAAATTATATAATATTTTATTCTTTTTATTTAGATATATTATAATGAAATATTTATTAAAAATTAAATTTATTATTTTTTTCATTTAATTAATTTAAAAAATGTTTTTAAAATCATATTGTTTCATTATTTTAATTTGTAAATCTTTTTATTATTAAATTAATTCAATTTTTACAGCAAAATTCAAAACAATTATTTATGAATAAAACTCAAAAAAAAAATTTAAATGAAAAATACTTAATACTTAATAATTAATAATTATATAATAATATATTAAATTCATAAATATTAAAAAAGAAAATAAAAAAGTTTTTATTTTTCTTAAATACGTATATTTAATTATAAATAAAGACTATAAAATTTCTTTAAAGAAAAACAATGTTTGAAAAATTTTACCAGATAAATATATTGATATTGATATAAAATATATAATTAAAACTAATAAATTTTCCAATAATAGTTTTTATAATAACATATATATTACATCAAAAAAATAATTTAATAATTTTAATTATTATTACTATTAATTAATATTATTATATAATATTAATTATATTTTAACTTTTTCACTAATTTAAAAATAAATAAAAATAATTATTTTTATTCAAAAAAGTATGTAGTTCGAAAAACTAAAATTAAAAAGATAACTGTTACAATTATTATTATTAATTTGTAATAAATAATTTTATTAATTTATGAATTCATTTATTTAATTCTTATTATAATATTTTATATTAAAATTAGAATTAAAAAAAAAAAAAAAAAAAAAAAAGAATAAAAAAATTTTAACTTTCTCATTTATATTATATCAATTATAATTATTATTAATTCATAAAATATATGACTAAACAAAATGAGAAGATGATAAATAATTAATATTTTATTATTAAATTTTATTTATTTTAAATTTTTATTTATAAATATTCTATATAATTTTTACATAATTTATAATTTATTAATATTATTCTATAAAAACTAAATTTATATTTATTTTTTTACTTATTTACAATGTAATACATATTTTTTATTTAAATAATTTTTATTAAATAATTGAAAAAAAATAAATAAGTGAATTTTAATTATTTTAATGATTTGAAGAATCGTTATATTGACTTTTAGTATAAAATGGTTCATTGTTTCTCAATATATTTTTGACAGTTTCTGCACCACAATAACCACATGAATCTGAAAGATCTCTATTTTTAGCTTTATGTTCATATTTATAATTATTGTAAGCAGCAATATCACCAGCAGCTTTAAGTCCATCATAAATAGTTGAAGCATGTTCATAACATTCATAAAATTCATAATTTTTAGATTCTTTGGAATTATCAACAATATTTGAACAAGCACCATAACCACCTCCACATGGACTTCCAGTAAGTGCGATAAGTTTTTCAAAGAATGATTTAGGATAGAAATCTTCTTTCTTTAATCCTTCTGGTAAACCATATTTATTAGCACATAATCCAATCATATTTTTAAATAATTGTAAATCACAATCACTTTGTCCTTTTTGACAATCATAACACATATCATGAATATTACATACTGGTTTAAAGAATTCACTAATTTCTTCAGTTAATCCTGCAATTCCAGCAATTTTTGGAATAGAACAACCATCAGCCATATTAAAAGCATTTCCAACAGCTCCTTTATCATAAACATTAAATCCATTAAGTTTATGTTCAGTTTTTGTAATATCTTTATTTACATCTTCACATATTCTTTCTGGTTCATGTTCAGGAATATTTGAACAAGCACCATAACCACCACCACAAGAATTACCAGAAGTAGCTAAAATATCTTCTAAAAATCCTAAAATACCTCTACGAGAAATAGTTTTTGAATTTTCACCATCAATAATAGGACTTCCTAAAGCAGTTTGTAATAATAAAGTAACAAATACTGGATTGAAAAATTTCATTTTTAATTATTAAATTTAAATATATAAATATATATAAAGTTTATTTTATTATAAAATATTTAATTATTAAAATATTTTATTTATTTTACTAATTAATATTATTTATTAAATTGAAGATGTATTTTTTAGTTACATTTACTTCATTTTATACTTTTTGTTTCATTCTTTTTTAATATATAATTTAAAAGTACCATTTTAAAAAGTTTTACGAATATTCTATTTTAAAAATTAAACGGAAAAAAATAAATATATTAAAATTTTATTTTTTTAATTTGATAAAAAACGAAATACAAGAGATAATTTATTTAAAATATATAATAAAGTTTTTAAATAAATCAATAAATTATTATTAATAAGATTTAAATAATTTTTATTATTATTGGATGAGAAATTTTTATTTATATTTTTAATAAAATAATGAAATAAAATTTATATTCATCAAAAGATTATTTATATTGAAATCAATCCTTTCATTTATTATTATTAATTATTTATTAATTTTCATATTGTATATTGTTGATATTTTATAAAAATAAATATTGATAAATTCTTTAAATTATTTATTTTAAAGAAATTTCTATTAAAAAAATAATTGTTACTCTAGGTTAAAAAATTTTAAATAATACTATATAATACTAATAAAATATTAAATAAATATTAATATTATATTTATATATAATTTATTTAAATTTATTTTTTTACAATTAAATATATTAAATATAGCTTAAAATATAAATAAAAAATATTAAGTATTAATCTTAAGTGTAACTCTTTCCTTTTAAATTCATAATTAATTTCATCTTTTTAAAAAACCATTTTCTTCTAAATATTTAAAATAATTCATTATTAACATTGTTACAGCTTCTATTCCAAAAATTTTTAACAATTTTAATATCAATTGTACTTTTATTATGTTTGTTGGAAATATAAAATTTAAAATATATTTTAAACTCAATATTTCTTTATAATATATATGTATTTATAATAATAAAAAATATAATTTTCTTTATACTTTTTTTTTGTAGATAAACATAGTTTTTAATAAAACATTATTAATATAATTAATTATATCTGTATAAATACATTAACATAAACAATAAAAAAAATCTTAATTTTATTAATTTAAACGATTATCATAAAAAATAACTTTTGCATTTTAATTTATTTTTATTTATTTATTATTCATTTGTTTATAACTTATTTATTAATCTAAATTAAATATATCATTTTATAATATAACCTAATATAATTAAAAAAAAAAAAGAATAAAAAAATAAATAAAAAATAAAACATATAAATTAGTTTATTATTTTATTTTATAATTAATTGATAACATATAATATTAAATAATTATATAATAAAATATAAATATATATACGATTAATTGAAAAATATTATAGTTAATAAAGTGAATTTGAAAATTCTATAAAAAAAGAAAAATATTTAAAATTATTACAAATAACATTAAAGAAAAGAAATCTGTTAAATCATTGTAATATTCAACTAAAAAAAATCTTTAATATTTCTTAAAAAATAACTAACATTTTTTAATATTTAATTACTTGATTTATTTTTTAATTACTTTTTCTTACAAATTATATATTATAATGTATAAATTAAAATAATAGATATTAAGATAATTTACAATTAAAAACAAAAAATAATATAATTTTCAAAATATTTTTATTTTTTAATTAATTAAACGGAAGAAAAATAAATGATTTTTATTATTAAATTAATTAAACTGTTACAGCAAAAAATGGAAACTTATTAATTATCCAAAATAATTCAAATTCTAGAAAACAATAAATAAAAAAGTATTAAAAAATATTAAATTATTTATGATATTATATGTAATCACATTTTTATCATTATATTAATAAATTGATTAAAAATTCATAAAAAAATTATTCTTTATTGTATAAAAGAAATAATTAAAAATTATTTTTGTAAAAAAATAACTATTATAAATATTAATATGCATCAAAATAAATTTGTATATCTATGAAATGATTTATTTAAATTTTATTATAATATTTTATATAAAAAAGCATTTCTTATTTATCACTTAATAATATATATATTTTTTTACATTATAAAAATATATAAAATATAAAATATAATTTAATATTTTCTTTATATCTTACATAATATTTTATAGTAAAATTATTAAAATTTATTATAACAATAAATTATATGTAAATATAATATAGTTTTTTTTTTATTTTACATTACATTTTTTAGTATAATATTAAATATTAATTTATATAAATATAGTACTATTATTTCTTTTATATTATTACGTATGTATTTATATATTATTAGTATTATTATATCATATACTATTATTTAAAATTTTTAACATAAAATAACAGTTATTTTATTAATATTAATGATTATTTATGTATTTTAGATCAATTTTTAATAGATATTTCTTTAACATTAATAATTAAAATAATTAGTGCTATTTATTTTTATTTTTTTATATTAATACTTGTTTTAAATATCGACAATATACAATATAAAATTTATTTAATAAATGGTTAAAATGATTAATAATAAATGAAAGGATTGATTTCAATATAAATAAAATCTTTTGATGAATATAAATTTTATTTCATTATTTTATTAAAAATATAAATAAAAATTTCTCATCCAATAATAATAAAAATTATTTAAATTTTATTTATAATAATTTATTGATTTATTTAAAAACTTTATTATATATTTTAAATAATTATCTCTTGTACTTTGTTTTTTTTTATTAAATTAAAAAAATAAAATTTTAATATATTTGTTTTTTTCCGTTTAATTTTTAAAATAGAATATTCGTAAAACTTATAAAATTGGTACTTTAAATTAAATATTAAAAAAAAATGAAAAAAAAGTATAAAATGAAGTAAATGTAACTAAAAAATACATCTTCAATTTAATAAATAATAATTAATAAAATAAATAAAAATATTTTATATAATTAAATATTGTATAAAAAAATAAACTTTATATATATTTATATATTTAAATTTAAAAATTTAATAATTAAAAATGAAATTTTTCAATCCAGTATTTGTTACTTTATTATTACAAACTGCTTTAGGAAGTCCTATTATTGATGGTGAAAATTCAAGAACTATTTCTCGTAGAGGTATTTTAGGATTTTTAGAAGATATTTTAGCTGCTTCTGGTAATTCTTGTGGTGGTGGTTATGGTGCTTGTTCAAATATTCCTGAACATGAACCAGAAAGAATATGTGAAGATGTCAATAAAGATATTACAAAAACTGAACATAAACTTAATGGATTTAATGTTTATGATAAAGGAGCTATTGGAAATGCTTTTAATATGGCTGATGGTTGTTCTATTCCTAAAATTGCTGGAATTGCAGGATTAACTGAAGAAATTAGTGAATTCTTTAAACCAGTATGTAATATTCATGATATGTGTTATGCTTGTCAAAAAGGACAAAGTGATTGTGATTTACAATTATTTAAAAATATGATTGGATTATGTGCTAATAAATATGGTTTACCAGAAGGATTAAAGAAAGAAGATTTCTATCCTAAATCATTCTTTGAAAAACTTATCGCACTTACTGGAAGTCCATGTGGAGGTGGTTATGGTGCTTGTTCAAATATCGTTGATAATTCCCAAAAATCTAAAAATTATGAATTTTATGAATGTTATGAACATGCTTCAACTATTTATGATGGACTTAAAGCTGCTGGTGATATTGCTGCTTACAATAATTATAAATATGAACATAAAGCTAAAAATAGAGATCTTTCAGATTCATGTGGTTATTGTGGTGCAGAAACTGTCAGAAACATATTGAAAAACAATGAACCATTTTATACTAAAAGTCAATATAACGATTCTTCAAATCATTAAAATAATTAAAATTCATCATCTATTTATTTTTTTTCAATTATTTAATATAAATTATTTAAATAAAAAATACGTATTACTTTGTAAATAAATAAGTATATTAATAAAAATTAGTTTTTATAGAATAATATTAATAAATTAAAAATTATGTAAAAATTATATAGAATATTTATAAATAAAAATTTATAATAAATAAAATTTAATAATAAAATATTAATTATTTATCATCTCATTTTGTATAGTTATATATCAAAAGTTATTATATATTATAAATAACTTAATTTAGTTTCTTATATTAATTAATAAAATATAATATTATTTAGCGTTGTATTAAACTGCTGATATATTAAATATTATATATTTCTATTTATTATTCATTTAAATATTAATATGTTTTAATTTTAAATATAATTTTTATATATTTATATATTTAAAAAACATATATAATGAATTATATTTCAGTTTAAAAAAAATATCAAACAAAATAAAATAATATTTATTATATGAAAATTAAAAACTGATTGACAGAAATTCAAATATATATAATTCCTATATTTCTTGTGTCAATAATAATTGATAAATAATAAATAATAAATAATAAAAAATAAACAATAAACAATATATAATATATAATATATAAATAACATATATATTTGATTTAAATAGATAAAATAATACAAATTATATTAAAATAATAATTTATATATTATATATTATATATTACATATTATTACATATATTTTTAAAGAAAATTATATAAAATAAAAAAAACGGTTTTTTAAATAATATTTAATAACTTTATTTATCTAGAGTTCATTAATTAATTTTTACTTTATTTGTTATAAATTAAAACATATTTTTATTATATCTCTGTTTTTATTTATTTTATTCCATATATAGTAATAATGATTTTTTTAGATATAAGAATTTTTTTAAACATAATAATTAATAATAAAACAAAAAATATAAAATTAAAAAAATTTAATAAAAATGCTGTTTATATTTAATTAAAGGAATTAAATATAAAAACTGCTACATTGTTAATTAAACATTTCATATAATTAATTCATTCAAATTTTAAATATTACAAAATAATTTAATCTATATTAAATAAATAAAAATTTCATTTATTATTAGATTTTACACTAAATTATGTAATTGAGATGAAAAAATTTTATTATATTTAAAAATGTCTGGTAATTTTATATTACATTTTATACATATTTTAAAATTATTACGTATAATTTACTAGATGAAAATTTATTACATAAATTTTATTGTACTATATTAAAATAAAAAATGAAATAAATTTTGAGCTTTATTCTATTTTTTTTAAAAAAAAAAATTAATTTAATAGAAATTTAATGTTAGAAATAATAACAAAATTTTTTTTATTTATTTTGATTATTTTTTATGTAAAATTTTTATAAATTATCATATAATCAAACATCAATCAAAATATCAATTATTTTATATGTAAAGATTTTTGTGATTTTATTATTTTATATATAAAGATTTTTGTGATTTTATTATTTTTTTAATAAAGATTTTTGTGATTTTATTATTTCTTTTTAATAAAAATTACTATTTAGTTTTATTTTTATAAAAAAACTTTATTAAAAATTTTTTTATTAAACATTGTTTGTGTTTTTTTTTTTTAAAAAATTTTGTTTGTTTTTTGATTAATATTAAATTATTTACGGTTTAATGCATAATACAAATATTATGTTAAATTTTTTATTGTAAATAATTTCTGTACAAAAAATGAGGCGTTATTATCAAAGTTAATTTTTTACAAATTTAGTATTTATTATTATTATATAATGATTTATGTTTAATATTAGACACAAATGTTTAATTTTTAACATTATGTAGCCCAGTTTAAAAAAAAAAATAAAAAAAAATAAAAAAAGATAAAAAAAAATAAAAAATAAAAAATAAAAAATAAAAAATAAAAAATAAAAAAAGAAAAGATTCTTAATGAATTATAGCTTTAAATTAAAACATATAATTGATAAAAATTTTATTATTTATTATTATTATAGAATTTTATTATATATTTTCTTAGTTATTATTATTTTGTCATTTTTATTATTATAATTATAATGTTTTTCAATTTTTTATATTTTTTACGAAAATAAAAAGTTTAAATAAAACAAAAACGATAATTTTTTTTGTATCAAAATTATTTAATCAAAACAAAAAAAAAGTAAAAAAAATAAAACTATAAATTAAAAAACAGTTTCAAATATTAATTAAAGGACAATTCAATAAATGTATATATTTATGAATTCAATTTATTTAATTTATAAATTAAAATAAAAAAAAAATAAAATAAAAATAATTCAACTACCGTACATAAAAATTTTTTCCTTTTTTTTTCACTTTCTTTTTATAGAAATATTTAATCTGTTTTATTATTAATATTATTTTCTTCATTATAATTTTTAGTTAAAATACTAAATATCAGATAATAATAAAATATATATAATATAACATTAATATTTAGCTTATTTTATTATATAATATGTTAGTATTTCAATTAGAAAGATTATTTCATCATTTATCCCAAATAAGCAAAATATCATATTATAAAAATTTATAATAGAAATTTCTAAATAAATTAATAAAAAAAATAAAATATTTTAATTTTTTTTAAATAAAAATTTATCCTTATCAACAAATAGCAATATAAAGTATCAATGATATCAAGATAAAAAATTATCTAAAAAACTTATGAAAGAATTGTTCTAATGTAATTAGCATATTTAAATAGATAAATTTTATTTATATTTAAACATAAATAATATTTTTCAAAAAAATTAATGATGAAATTATTTATATTATACATATTACATATAATAGTAACTGTTTTATATACAAACTTTATTTTATACTTTATATTTATAAACATTTTTTGATTTAATTCAATTAAATAAAATATGCATATAAAAAAAAAGTTTTTTAATTTCTTTTTTCATTTTGGTTAATTATAGAATATTCTTAAAACTAATTCAGTTAACATTTTAATTAATATACTCCAAAAAAATGAAGAAAAAAAAAGTATAAAATAAAGTAAAAGTATCCAAAAAAAAATCTATATCATTATTTCATTTAATAGATATTAATCAAAAAAAATCAAAAAAATAATAATATTTATATAATTTAGTTTGTATAATAAAATCAATTTAGTTTTAAATCTTTTTAAATATATTTAAATTCAATAATTAAAAAATGAAAATTTTTAATCTAATATTTTCTACTTTATTCTTACAAATTGCTTTCGGAAGTCCTATTATTAATAATAAAAATTCAAAAACTATTTCTCGTAGAGGTATTTTAGGATTTTTTGAAGATATTATAGCTGTTTCTGGTAATTCTTGTGGTGGTGGTTATGGTCCTTGTTCAAATATTCCTGAGCCTGAACCGGAAAGAATATGTGAAGATGTAAATAAAGATATTACAAAAACTGAACATAAACTTAATGGATTTAATGTTTATGATAGAATTAATGTTGAAACTGCAATTGATATTGCTGATGGTTGTTCTTTTCCTAATTCAACTTTTATAACTGAAACCATAGGAGGATTAACTGAAGAAGTTCGTGAATTCTTTAAACCAGTATGTAATATTCATGATATGTGTTATGCTTGTCAAAAAGGACAAAGTAATTGTGATAAAAATTTATATAAAAATATGATTGAATTATGTGCCAATAAATATGGTTTACCAGAAGAATTAAAGAAAGAAGATTTAGATTCTAGATCATTCATTGAAAAACTTATCGCACTTACCGGAGATTCATGCGGCGGTGGTTATGGTGGTTGTTCAAATATTGTTGATCATTCTCAAAAATCTAAAGATTCTGAATTTTATGAATGTTATGAACATGCTTCAACTATTTATGATACAGTTCAAGCAGTTGGTGATATTTTTTCTTATAATAATTATAAATATGAGGAAAAAGCAAGAAATAAGGATCTTTCAGATTCATGTGCTTATTGTGGTGCAGAAACTATTAAAAAAATATTAAATAACAATGAACCATTTTATACAAAAAGTCAATATGATGAAGCTTCAAATCAATAAAAATAATTATATATATATATATATATAATTCTGTATAAATAAAACTATAGTAAATTTTAAAGAATTAAGAGATAAGATGTAAATTAGAAAAAATATTTTATAGAATTAACTATAAATTAAAAATATTATAATTAAAATATATATTTTTGATTTGTTTATTTTTTATTATATTATTATTCATAGATGTTTATATGTATTTGTTATTTTAATAAAATGAGATTAATAAATTAAAAAAAAAAGTTAATATTTTATTAATGTATTTTTATATAAGATTTTTATAATAATAAAAGTTTTTTTAAATTTAATTTGTTAAAAAAAAAGTGATTATTATATAACAATCATTACTAATATTATAATATAATAATAAGAATTAATTATCAATAATATAATAATTTATTATATTAATTTTAATAATTAAATTCAATTTATTTTTTTTATTATAGTTATATATTATTATGAATTTTGAGCTAATCTTTCTAAATACTATTTTTATTTATTATTTATTTATTAATTAATATTTATTATTCATAAAAATAAAAACAATTATCTATATCAAGTCAGGTTTATATATTATTAAAAAATCTACATTATTATTTATTTATTTATTTATTTATTTATTAATTAATTTATTTATTTATTTATTTATTTATTGATTATTATTTATTATTATTTATTATTATTGATATAATTTAATTAAATATGTTTATATAATAAAAATAATTATCATATGATATTTATAATATAAACCAATAAAAATGCAATTATTAAACAAATAATCAAAATTAGTAATATTAAAATTTAGATAATAATTTTTAATTAAAAATAAAACTTATTTATTTATTTATTTATTTATTTATTTATTTATTTATTTATTTATTTATATTTATTAATATTTATTCTTTTATTAATATATTTATTTATTAATATTTATATATATATATATATTTATTTATTTTGTATTTTATTCAATAATTATTTAAAATATATATAAGTGTAATTAAAATTTGAAATAAATACATCATAAATACATTTAAAAATGTCAAATGAATATACAAATAACGTATTTTATATTGTAAAATATAAAGATATCTTTTTATATATATTAATTCAATATCTTTTATCTTTTTTTTTTTTTATTTATTATTAGAAAATTAAATTTATTATATATATTCCAACTATTATTTAAGGGTTACATCAAAATTATATATTAAAATCATAAAGGGTTAATATATAGTTATATATATAAATTGTATTATAACTATTAGTAATAATAATAGTTATAAGTCACATATTGAATCATTTAATTAATTTTCTACTACTATTCCATTTTTTAATTATGTTAATATAGTACAAAGTTAATTTATTAAATCAGGTTTACTTATATAAACAAAAACATATAATTTAAATTATTTTTTCTGTAACTATTTATTATTATCAACTTAAATTTATTAAAAATAAGGATTATAAAGGAACGTCTTATAATTATTAAAATATTTATCAAATGTGATTTACCAAAATTAAATGTGTTTTGATAATTTTTCTTTTCAATAATTTATTGTAGTGGAAAACTTTTCATGTGTAACTAAAATATAATGCATTATAAAGAGTACATTTTTTACAAAACATGAAAATTTTATGTTGTATTTTTAAGAAGTCAAAAAATGAATTTTGTTTTTATTTAAAATTCGTTTTATACAATTTTTATAAATAAAATTTATATGTATATTATAAAATTCATTGAATATATATAAATATATATATATATAAACATATATATATATAAATATAAATATAAATATAAATATATATAATTAAATATATATAAATATAAATATCAATATAAATATGTATAAATATATAGTTATATATTATTTTTATAGAAATTTATTATAAATTCTATTAAATTAATGTATTGATGAATATAAAAAAAATTAATATTATTAATAAATCATGCTTTTTTAAATTAATAAATTTTATATTAATTAATAGGAGAATTTTTTCATATTAAATTTCATTTTTTAATTCCTTTTATAATATTTAAATTTTTAGTAATAATAAGAGAATTATTTATTATTAATTAAAGACGGCGAATTTTTTTTCAATTTTTTTCTTTTTAAATTATTATTAATAATATGACTTTTTATATTTTCATATATTATTATATTTATTTTATCTCATTATATAATTATAATTATATTTTTAATATTATTTTTTTAAAAATTTGTTAATATTATTCATATAATTTATATATTTATTTGATATGTCAAATAAAACTAAATTTATTATAAAATTTAATAGTTAAAATCTTATATAATTAAATTGATTTTAAAACTATATTTTTATTTTTTTATGACATAAATTAATTTGAGACTTTCGAATTTTTTAATCTATGTTTATACGTCATTTTTTATATGAGGATAATATAGTATATTATTAAATTTATTCTTATTACAATTATTGTTAATAATAATAATAATAATAATAACAATTATAACAATATTAACAATAATAATAAATAATAAATAATAAAATATTAATGAATAATAATAATAATAATAATAATAATAATAATAATAATAATAATAATTATAATAATAATAATAGTAATAATAGTAATAGTAATAATAATAATAGTAATAATAATAATAGTAATAATAATAATAATAATAGCTAATATTAATTAATAATTTTAATAATAAATTTAATTATACTACAATTAATACTAATAACATTTATAATACTAACATTATATTATTATTATTTTTATTCATATTATAATAGTTTTTTGATATTGACTAGATTTGTATAAATAAAGAAAAATTTATACTTTTTTTTTTTAAAAAATAAAAATAATTAAAAATAAAAAAATAAATAATAATAAAATAATTTAAATTAAGAATAAATAATAAAATATAAATAAAAAAATTCATTTTCTAAAAATATTTTTAAATAATTATTAATCATTAAAAAATGAAAAGTATACTTTCTGTTGCATCTACTGCTTTATTATCTGCTTTAGGATTAATTTCTACAACTATGGCTGCTCCTGCTCCTGCTGCTGCTTGGAATGGTAGTCATGATGTTATGGATTTTAATTACCATGAAAGTAATCGATTTGAAATGTCAAATTGGTCAAATGGTGGAATGTTTAATTGTTTATGGACTCCAAATAATGATAGTTTTGAAAATGGTAAATTAAAACTTACTATTGATAGAAATGGATCAGGATATACTTGTGGAGAATATCGTACTAAAAACTATTATGGTTTTGGTATGTATCAAGTAAATATGAAGCCTATTAAGAATCCAGGTGTTGTTTCATCATTCTTCACTTACACTGGACCAAGTGATGGTACTAAATGGGATGAAATTGATATTGAATTCCTTGGTTATGATACAACCAAAGTACAATTTAATTATTATACTAATGGAGTTGGTAATCATGAACATGTTCATTATCTTGGATTTGATGCTTCACAAGGATTCCATACTTATGGATTCTTCTGGTCAAGAAATTCTATTACATGGTATGTTGATGGTAAAGCAGTTTACACAGCTTATTCTAATATTCCAGATACACCAGGTAAAATTATGATGAATGCATGGTGTGGTACTGGAGTAGATGACTGGCTTAGACCATTTAATGGAAGAACTCAAATTAGTGCTTACTATGACTGGGTATCATATGATGCACCAAGAAATTAACATAAAAATATAAAAATATAGCAATATAAAAATTATTAATAATTACTAATAACTAATAAATAATAAATAAAAAAAATAATAAAAATTAAAATAAATAATAAATAATAAATAATAAATAATAAATAATAAATAATAAATAATAAATAATAAATAATAAATAATAAATAATAAATAATAAATAATAAATAGTAAATAGTAAATAATAAATAAATATCTTAATAATTTTAATATGTTAAAATTTTAAGATAGTTTATTAAAAAAATAATAGCAATAGGAATAAATGAATTTAACAAAATATATATATATATATATAAAATTTAACATAATATATTCATATAATTTATTTTTTTTTATAAAAAATAAAAAAATTAAAAAAAATGCTATGAAAAATTATAATAAATATTAATAAATATTAATAAATATAAAATAAATAAAATTAAATAAATAATAAAATAAAATAACAATTAAAATTTATATTTTCAATTTTGAAATAAAAAATAAAAAATTTTACATAGTTTTTATTATTAATAATTAAATTAAATTATATATTTAATAAAAAATAAAATTATTTTTTTTCCCAAAAATAATGTAAAATAATAAAATAATATATTATGTTTAATTTATTATGTATAAACGATAAAAAAAATTTTTTTTTAAAAAAAAATAAACAATAATAAAAATTAAAGTTAATTATTATACCATTAATCTTATTAACTTTATTATAAGAAATTAACTTTATAATATATTAATGGAAAAAAATAAAAAATTAAAAAATTAGGAAATTAAAAAATTAAAGAATTAAAAAATATAGAAACATTGATACTGAAATATTTTTTTTATATTTTTGTGTAATTATTTGATTTTCGTGTAATTATAAATCGTGTTACTTTAAAAAATAAAAATTAATATTATAAACAAATCATGCTTTTTATCATTTATAATTAAAATATTAATTTATAGGAGTTTTTTTAATATTGGAATTTTTAATTTTTATATTCCTATAAAATTTTATTAAAAATTTTTATTATAATAAATTGGAGACATAATATATTATATTATTTTCTTTGGTCATGTTTATACACAATAATAATTTATTATTATTATTTCTATTATTTTAATTATTATGTACTACTTAACCTATTTACCCAAATAAGTATAATATGATCAAAAAGAAAAAAAAAAAACCCAAAGGAAAAAACAATAACTATATAATGAATATATAAAATAAATTAATTCAATGATTTGGAAATTTTAATTTAATTTAATAATAATAAAAAAATATATTTTCTTTTAATGTTAAATTAAGAGCTTTTATATTTAATAAATCCTATTTTTTAATTATTATTCCAAATTATTATATTGATATTTTTATATAAATAAAGAAAAATTCAACTTTTTTAAAAATATAAATATAAATAAAAATAAAAATAAAAATTAGAAAAATAAAAAGTAAAATAGCTAATAATAATAATAATAAAATAAATAGAATAAATAATAATAAAAACAATTAATAATAATAAAAACAATTAATAATAATAAAAAAAAATTAATAATAATAAAAAAATTAATAATAATAAAAAAATAAAATAATAATAATAAAAGCAATTAATAATAATAAAAAATTAATAAAAGTATAAAAAGTAATAATAATAATAATTTAATTAAATAAAAATTTTAAAAATACTACATAATAATAATAATAATAATAATAATAATAATAATAATAATAATAATAATAATAATAATAATAATAATAATAATCATAAAATATACTAAAAAAATAAAATTTAATAATTATATAAAATAATAATAATAAAATAAACTAAAAAAATAAAATTTAATAATTATATAAAATAATAATAATAATAATAAATATATATATTTTAAAAAATTAAAATATTAGTAAATTAATATCTCAAAGTTTTATTCTTCAAAAAAATTTAAAAAAAAATTGTAAAATGAGAAATTTAATTTCTGTTGCAGCTGCTGGCTTCTTGTCAGCTTTAGGATTAATTTCTACAACTATGGCTGCTCCTGCTCCTGCTGCTGCTTGGAATGGTAGTCATGATGTTATGGATTTTAATTATCATGAAAGTAATCGATTTGAAATGTCAAATTGGTCAAATGGTGGAATGTTTAATTGTTTATGGACTCCAAATAATGATAGTTTTGAAAATGGTAAATTAAAACTTACTATTGATAGAAATGGATCAGGATATACTTGTGGAGAATATCGTACTAAAAACTATTATGGTTTTGGTATGTATCAAGTAAATATGAAGCCTATTAAGAATCCAGGTGTTGTTTCATCATTCTTCATTTACACTGGACCAAGTGATGGTACTAAATGGGATGAAATTGATATTGAATTCCTTGGTTATGATACAACCAAAGTACAATTTAATTATTATACTAATGGAGTTGGTAATCATGAACATGTTCATTATCTTGGATTTGATGCTTCACAAGGATTCCATACTTATGGATTCTTCTGGTCAAGAAATTCTATTACATGGTATGTTGATGGTAAAGCAGTTTACACAGCTTATTCTAATATTCCAGATACACCAGGTAAAATTATGATGAATGCATGGTGTGGTACTGGAGTAGATGACTGGCTTAGACCATTTAATGGAAGAACTCAAATTAGTGCTTACTATGACTGGGTATCATATGATGCACCAAGAAACTAATATAAATAGTAAATAATAAATTAAATAGTATAAAATCTTTTTAAAAAAATAATAAGAAAAACAAAATAGAAATGACTAATATATATTAGTTAATTGTTATATGTATATATATATACATATTGTTTTTAAATTTTAATAATTAATACATTGTATGCATAAATAATAATTTAAATAATAATTTATCATTTTATGAATAAAATAATTAATAATAAAGTCATTAAATAATTAATAATTATATATATATATATATACATAAATATGTTTTTATTCATAATTTTTATAAACAATATATAAAAATTTTTAAAATATTAATATTATGCAATACAGTATTAATACTTATTAACAAGTTCTATAATATTAATATAATATAAAATTTAATGGATAATATTTGTATTATATAAATCTATATACAGTTTAATATATATAAAAAATTAGTTAATACTAAATAAAATAAAAAATAAAAATTTTATTACAATTTTTATATGTAAATTTTATATTTTATATCTGAAATTGTTTTATTTAAAAAAAATATTTATTTCATATTATAGAAAATTTTATACAATAATAATTATATATAATAATTTATGTTATTATTATTATTACTTTTTATATTTGTTTTTTTTTTTAAAAAAAATAGTAATAACATAATTTATTATATAATCATTATTATATAAATTTTTCTCTAATATGAAATAAATATTTTTATACTAATATTATTATAAATAGTAAACAATAATTAATAATTATTATTACATTATTATTATAATTATTACTATAAAAGATAATTTATATAATGAAAAAGAATATATTATGTTTATTATTTATGTATTAATTCTTTTTTTTTTTTTTAAAAAATTTGTCATAATGTGACATTCTATATTGAAGATCAATTTTGCTTATAAAAATATTTAATTATTCTTATATCCAATAAAACTTTTAATATTATACATTATTAATAAATTCTAAACATAAAAAAAAAATAATTTATATTCAAAATAATATTTATATCTGTTATTATAATTAATATATTTATTTCTAATATAAATATTATTCCATTACCTAATATATTAATTTATTTTTATAATTTTTATAAATTTGAAATTGCTTTTTTTATAATCATGCTCATATAAAAAAATTAAACATAATTATATAATAATAATTATAAGTGTAGTTTTTTTTTTTTTTTGAATTTTAATTTTTATAAAATAAAAATTAAAATAAAATTTCCTTATTGTATAATTGTTATCATAAAATTGTGTAACATAAATTAAAATTTTAAATAATAATAAATTAAATAAAATTTCCATATACATTATTTAAAAATATTACATCATAAAATATGATAAAATAATGCATATTATAAAACTTTAATTGATAATTAATTTTAATTTTTTTTATTTTAATATTATAATTTTTATATTTTAATATTAAATAAAATTTTAATTTATGATGATTTTTACTATTTTCCCATTTTTTAAAATGTTTAATTATAAAATAAAATTTTGTTTCAAAATTTATAATAATATATAAACCGAACTGAACTTTAATTCATAATAAAATTTAGGAAAACATTTATAATTAATTAATTTTACTGTTTTTTATTTATAAAAAATAAACCAATAAAATTAAAATAGCCGTTTTTCTTTTAATTTAAATTTATATGGACATTAAAAAAATTAAAAAACAATATTTTATATACTAACAAAATGATGTATTATAAATAATATTTATAATAATATTATGTATACTTATTCTTTAATATTTTATTTGAAACATTATACATACATATAAATATGTATGTAATATATTCATATTTAATGATAATATAATATGAATGGATAATTTAAATAAAGGTAAAGGATTATCTTTTATAATAAAAGCTAATTTAATTTTAATTAAATTCTCATACTAATTAATTAAAAATATATTAATTTAATAAAATGATTTAATTAAATATTTTTTTAATTATATAATTCTTGGGCAAGATCCTTTTTTGGTTAGTTATATTATCAAATTTTATAATATTTTAAGTTAAAACAACATATAATTATTTTAATATAAAGATTAATATGTAATTATAATTTTCTAATAATGATTTATATAAAAAAATTTTTTTTATTATTTTTAAATGGATAATTTAACTAGTAAATTATTCTAATATATGATATATATTATTAATAAATTATAATATATTTGAATAATTATTTAATAAAAACTAATATAAGATGAATATATAAATGAATAATACTAAATAATTATAATATATATAAATATAAATAAGTATATTAATATATATTAATATATAAATAAATATATTTATAAATATATAAAAATATATGAGAATATATACAGTCTAAATTAAAAAAAAATTGTTAAAAAAATGGTTATTAAAATTTATCTTTAATTAATCAAGAAGTCTAAATAGAAATTAAATTATTATATAATTATTGTTTGTTATTTATAATTGATATTATTTATTAATTACTTAATTTTTGTGTTTTTTATACAATTTATATTAAAATTCTTATATAAATATTGAAAAATCTTTTTCTTTTTTTTATTTCTTTAAAATTAAACAAAATAATTATTTTTGAAAAATAATTATTGTTAATTTAAATAATTAAAAAATTAAAGAATTTTTTTCATTATATAAATAATATTATCTAAATAAAAAAAAGTATATTATTATAAAATGAAAAGTATAGTTTCTTTTGCAGCTACTGCTTTATTATCAGCTTTAGGACTGATATCTACAACCATGGCTGCTCCTTCTCCTGCTGCTGCTTGGAATGGTAGTCATGACGCTATGGATTTTAATTATCATGACAGTGGTAAATTTGAAATGTCAAATTGGCCAAATGGTGGAGTGTTTAATTGTGTTTTCACTCCAAATAATGATAATTTCGAAAATGGTAAATTAAAACTTACTATTGATAGAAATGGATCAGGATATACTTGTGGAGAATATCGTACTAAAAACTATTATAGTTATGGTATGTATCAAGTAAACATGAAACCAATTAAAAATCTAGGAGTTGTCTCATCATTCTTCACTTACACTGGACCAAGTGATGGTACTAAATGGGATGAAATTGATATTGAATTCCTTGGTTACGATACAACCAAAGTACAATTTAATTATTATACTAATGGAGTTGGTAATCATGAACATATTCATTATCTTGGATTTGATGCTTCACAAGGATTCCATACTTATGGATTCTTCTGGGGAAGAGATTATATTACATGGTATGTTGATGGTAGAGAAGTTTACACTGCTTATTCCAATATTCCAGATACACCAGGTAAAATTATGATGAATGCATGGTGTGGTACTGGAGTAGATGACTGGCTTAGACCATATGATGGAAGAACTCAAATAAGTGCTTATTATGACTGGATTTCATATGATGCACCAAGAAACTAATTAAAATAAAAAGAAAAATAAATAAATACATTTTAAAATTTAGAAAAAGAATAAAATAGTAAAAAAAAAATTAATAAAAAACATTATTGTGTATAGTATAAAAAATAATAATCCATTATTTATATTTTTTATAAAAGAAATATAAATAAATGATATAGTAATAATAAAAAATAAAATATAAATTATTTATATTGATTTTTTATAATATATGTTTAAATATGTAATATTATTGTAAAAATAACACGAATAATTTACTATTAAAATTTTCAACTATATATTGTTTTATTTTTACATTTTTATTACATATTTTATATTATTATTATTTATTAATAAATAATAATTATTGTATTATATCAATGTATAAAAAACAAAAACAAAAACAAAAAAAAAGTATTAATAAAAATTTATAAATAAATTTATAAAAGTAAAGATGTAAAATTAATTATTAAATTATAATTTGTTAATGTAATTAATACATATGATTTTTAGTAATTTATATTATATATTTAACAAAAGTAAATATATATTTATATATATATTTATATAGTTTAAAAAAAGAAACTTACAAATATATAAATTATTATTAGTACATTTTAATGGTTATAGATAAATATAATTTAATATTTATATTTTTATTTATTATTAGCGTTGTTGTTGAATTTAATATATCGAAGATATTAATATGAATATTATTTCCATATTAATATAATTAATAATATTATTTATGGAAATTAAAAAAAATAACAATATTAATATGGAAATTAAAAAAAAAAAGAAACAAAAAAAAAATAATAATATTAATATGGAAATTAAAAAAAAAGAAAACAAAAAAAATAACAATATTAATATGGAAATTAAAAAAACAAAAGAAACAAAAAATAATAATATTTGTACGGAAATTAAATAATAAACGAATAAGAAAAATATAAAAATTCTTGATATTATTTTATAATTTAAAATAACATTGAAATTGAAATAATAATATGAATTAATCATACTTTTTTTTATATTTATTAAAGGAGTTTTTTTTTATTTAATGATTTTTATTAAAAATTTTATTTATTATTATAATTATATATATTGGAGATTTAATCTTCCTAATTTCTTGTCATTATTTATATTTTTTTTCTTATCATCTATTCTATTATTATTATTATTATTATTATTATTATTATTATTATTATTATTATTATTATTATTATTATTTATATTTTCTTTTTTCCAAGAAAATATAAATAATAATAATTGATAATAATTAATTATATATATCAATAATAATAATAACATAAATATAATTTTAAAATATTATATTATATATAATAATATTAGCATTAATAATTAATTCAAAATTTTTATATTTTCGTCACGTTTTTAAAAATGTTGAAAAATTTTTTCTTTACATTTAATAAATTTCAAAATGATTGGAAAATTTAATATATAGGATTCAATATTATATATATATTTTATATATACTAAACTTATCATAATAATAATTTATTATTGTTATTGTTGTTATCATTTATTACCATTATTAGTCATAAAATTAATTGTTTATTTTGTTGGGAAAAAGTAAAGCTAGCATAATTTTAAAGTCAAAAAAGGTTGAATATATATAAAAATTATTTTTTTTTTATTTTGATTACATTTTATGTTACAATCACGTTTTTTTTATTGATAAAATTTATATTAATTGGTATAGATTAATATAAAATAATATAAAATATTTTCTACGTTCTATTTATTATTATTATAATTATAATTATTATTATTACTATCATTATTATATCATTATCATTATAAAAAAATAATAATAATTTAACTATTATAGTAGTATTCGTTTTTGTATAAAAAGATTAAAAATTTCTTTATTTTGAATTCTTCAAAATATAATAAAAAATAATAAATTTCATATAATATATATTAAATAAAAAATTTTTATTAATTAAGCATTATTTTTTCTTAAAATAAATTATTAAAAAATGAAAAGTATAATTTCTGTTGCATCTACTGCTTTATTATCAGCTTTAGGATTAATTTCTACAACTATGGCTGCTCCTTCTCCTGCTGCTGCTTGGAATGGTAGTCATGATGTTATGGATTTTAATTATCATGAAAGTAATCGATTTGAAATGTCAAATTGGTCAAATGGTGATATGTTTAATTGTGTATGGACTCCAAATAATGATAGTTTTGAAAATGGTAAATTAAAACTTACTATTGATAGAAATGGATCAGGATATACTTGTGGAGAATATCGTACTAAAAATTATTATGGTTTTGGTATGTATCAAGTAAATATGAAACCTATTAAGAATCCAGGTGTTGTTTCATCATTCTTCACTTACACTGGACCAAGTGATGGTACTAAATGGGATGAAATTGATATTGAATTCCTTGGTTATGATACAACCAAAGTACAATTTAATTATTATACTAATGGAGTTGGTAATCATGAACATGTTCATTATCTTGGATTTGATGCTTCACAAGGATTCCATACTTATGGATTCTTCTGGTCAAGAAATTCTATTACATGGTATGTTGATGGTAAAGCAGTTTACACAGCTTATTCTAATATTCCAGATACACCAGGTAAAATTATGATGAATGCATGGTGTGGTACTGGAGTAGATGACTGGCTCAGAGCATATGATGGAAGAACTCCAATTAGTGCTTACTATGACTGGGTTTCATATGATGCACCACAAAATTAATATAATAGAAAATAGATTAATTAATATATATAAATATTATAATAAATTAAGTATATAATAAATTTTTTAAAATATTAAAAAAAAAATATTTTTAATCAAAAAAATGAAAAAAAAATATAATAAATTAAGTATATAATAAATTTTTTAATATATTAAAAAAAAATATTTTTACTCAAAAAAATGAAAAAAAAAAAAAAAATATAAACAGAATTATAAAAAAAAAATTAAGCACAAAAAATCAATATATAAACAAATAATAATATTAATTTGATTTAGCTTTATATAAAAAAAAATATAGCACACAAAATCAATATATAAACAAATAATAATATTAATTTGATTTAGCTTTATATAAAAAAAAATAAAAATTATATAATAAATTTTACTGAAATTTATTATTATTATGATAAATATATTATTCTTATTATTCATGTTGTTATGTATTAAACTGTAATTAATATCAATAAAATTTTATTAACCATACTATAATCTTATTAATATTATTTTTTTATATATATTTTTAATTATTTATTTGGTATATATAGTATTAAATCATTGTATTAGTAACTATTTTTTTTTTTTAATTTGAAAATTGTTAGTTCTTTTACTTTTCATATTGGAAAAAAACCCAATTAATTAGTAATTCATATATTTTCAATTTTTATATTTTAATAAAATTTCTTTTTTTATATATACTATTACACTAATATGTTACTATTAATAACCCCTAACCCCTAATACATATATATATCATGTGATGTATACATAGATTTGCTAATTAAAATTTCTCCTATATTAAGTATTGAAAGTGTTATAAATAGTTTTATTAATATATATTAAGTTTATTTATTATTAAAATAAATAGGTAATTACGTAGATTAATGGAAATAAATTTTTACATATTTATATAAAAATAATGTGGCGTAGTAAAATATAAATTTTTATCATATGAATATATTATGACTTTTCCACAAATATTATTTTACTTATTTACATTATTTATTTACTTAAACACATAAATTAAATTACTTAAACACATTGATAATTAATATATTATAACATTCCCCCCTCAAACTAATTTTCATTTTAAAATAAAATTATGTTTGCAAAGAAAATATTATAAATTAAGAAAGAAAAATTTAATCAATTTTTAATAAAGATAGAGTCAGAAAATTTTGTCATTTTTGTCCCATTTATATTCTTTGTTAGCGAGTCAGCAAGCATTTCTTCTGTTGGCTTATATTTAAGATTTATTCTGTTGTTGATTATATTGTCGTTATTAAAATAATATTTGATTGCTATGTGTTTTAATTTTGAATTAACTTCACCGTTTTGTATTGTCCTTAAGCTAGAAATATTATCTGTGTATATAGTGATTGGTTTTTTGAATTTAAACAGTTCTGTAAGTATATTCCTTATCCAGAGTACCTTCTTGACACATTCGGATGTGGCTATGTATTCTGCTTCGGTAGTACTAGTAGCAACTATGGATTGTTTCTTCGAATTCCAGCAAATAGGAGATTTTCCAAAGAGAATTATATGGCCTGAGGTAGATTTTCTGTCTCGCACGTCTCCAGCAAAATCCGAGTCGGTATATGCATTTATGGAACCTTTACCATTATATTTAATTTTATAATTTTTAGTACTATTTAAATATTTGAATATATTTATTACCTTTCTCCAGTCGGATACAGTTGGTTTTTCACATCTTCTGGCTGCGTTGTGTACTGCAAAGGAGATATCTGGCCTGGTAGATTTAGCTAAGTAAATAAGTGAACCGATGGCGCTTTTGTACGTAGTAGAGTCGAATAAATTTTTGTTTTCCGATTTGTAATTGTCACCAGTACATGGTGTCTTGCACTTTTTAATATTTGTTATTTTATATTGTTTTAGTAATGTTTCAATGAGATGGCTTTGTGATATGGTATATGAGTTATTTTCTTTTTCTACTTTAATTCCTAAAATAAATTTTACAGGTTCACAATTTGAAATCTTGAATCTTTTCTTAATTTTATTAATAATGTCGAATATTTCTTGGTTGATACCTTCAATTAGCATGTCATCGACATATAATCCAATTATACATACTAATTTTCCATTTTTTACTTTTTTGAATATGCATTGTTCAGAATGTAATTGAATAAAATTGTTATTGATTAAAATTTTTGAAATAGTTGTAAAGTTTTGATTTGGTTTAAAGTTTAACTTGGTCGAAATGCTCAATAATCTAATACGTAGGGTGTTCACTAATATAAATTTTATTATAAGTTTTATTATAAATATAGTTTCTTTATTTAAATTTGTTTAATTATTTTATAATTGTAACGAATCTCTCAATTAGTAAAACAGTAACCATGGTCTAGTGGTTAGTAACTATGACCATCTGGGCGAACACTCTGGGTTCGACTCACACCTTGTTCCAAATTTTATAAAAATTTTATTTTAAATTTATTATAAATTTCTGTATTTTATTCTGTATTTGTTTCTGTATTTTATTTCTGTATTTCTTTATAGAATTAAATGGAATAAAATTAGAAACTTTAAGAAAAAATTATATAATATTTCTTTATTTTTCTATGAGATTCATTTTATATCAAAATATCTTAGTTTCTGTAACAATCCTAATGGAATAAGATTGTCTTTTGTTTTGTAACACAATAGGTTCGTAATAATATTTATAAGTAATTGAATTTGTTTTTTGAGATCTTGTTTTATTAATTTATTAAATTATTAAAATATTATTTATTAACAATTAGTAATGTAATATTTCAAATTACTTATAAACTAATTAGTTAATAAAAGTGCGATTTTAAAAAATATTTTCTTTGTAAAATTTTACACCTATTTATAGTTTTTTCGGAAAAATAGTTTTAAAAATAAAAGTATATAAAAAATAATGAAAAATGCTAGAAACTTAGATTTTTCGATTGAAAATGAATCTTATAGAAAAATAAAGAAATATTATAAAATTTTTTCTTAAAGTTTCTAATTTTATTCCATGCAATTCTATGAAGAAATACAGAAATAAAATACAGAAACAAATACAGAATAAAATACAGAAATTTGTAATTAAATTTTAAAATAAAAAATTTTTTTTTTTTATAAAATTTGGAACTAGTGTGGGTCGAACCCAGAGCGTTTGCCCTGATGGTCCTAGTGACTAACCACTAGGCCATGGTTACTATTTTACTAATTCTAGGATTCGTTACATGGTCCTCCTCTAGGATTCGGATACCAGACGAATCTTAAAATTAGGCTAAACTAAACTAAGAAAATTTTAAACAAAAATTTTAAAACTATAGGTGTAAAAATTGATACATGAATATTGATAAGTTACATGGATATTAATAAAGAATACATGAATATAAATAGGAAAATATTGATATTGATAAATTTATTGATATTAGTAAGTAATAATTAAATATTGATATTAATAGTTTTGATATTGATATTAATAATAAAATTAATGTATAATAATAATAATCATATATTTTTTAAAGATTCATTTTCGAAGTTTTAAGTTTCCTAATTCGATTTGTTAAAGCTTTTGAGTAATTCTGGGCAATTCAGGTTTGATTCTGGTTCCCAAGATGCTTCAGACAAAGGATAACCTTTCCATTTTATAAGATATTGGATTTTACCATAATGTTTTCTTTTATCAAGGATTTCTTCGACTTCGTATTCTTCTTCTTCGTTTATTTTAATTGGTGGTGGAGGTTTTTGTTTTCGGCCAAATTTATCTTCGTAATAAGGTTCAAGTTCGGAGACATGGATGACTGGGTGGATTCTAATATCATTAGGAAGTTTTATTTTATATGAAACAGGGGAAATTTTCTTTATGATTTTGTAGGGTCCTAATTTTCTTGGTTTTAACTTTTTGTTTTTGTTTCGAATGATAAGAGAACTATTAACCCAGACCTTGTCGTTTACTTTAAATTCTGGAGGTTGAATTCTGTGCTTATTAGCGAATTTTTCTTGTTTTGCGCTTGCTTCTTTTAAATTTTCCTTAAGTTGTTTGAATAGCTCAGATAAGTTTGTTGTTAATTCTTCTGCACGAGGTACGTCAATAGGGCTTGGTACAGCCGGAGAGAAACGGGGGTTATAACCATAATTTGCATAAAAGGGAGAAATTTTTAGTGATTCTTGGATTGTATTATTGTAACAGAATTCAGC
Organism: Anaeromyces robustus; assembly: GCA_002104895.1. NCBI lineage: Eukaryota > Fungi > Neocallimastigomycota > Neocallimastigomycetes > Neocallimastigales > Neocallimastigaceae > Anaeromyces > Anaeromyces robustus. The sequence continues at coordinate 112,339 of MCFG01000074.1, read as the reverse complement.
TAGGAATAGATAATCATACCAGTTTGAACCTTTAAAGTTTGAATAGCATCTCAAAAATTGTTCAACAACGGAGTTCACCCTCTCCGTTAAACCGTTGGTTTGATGATGAAATGGTGAAGAAAAAGTTGTAGAGATTTTTAGAGATTTACAAATGGAAGTCCAGAATTTAGAGGTGAATTGGGTGCCTCTATCAGTTAAAATTTCATTAGGATGTCCATGAAGTCGAAATACTGAGTTCATAAAAGCTTTAGCAGTGTCTTCAGAAGAAGGAACATTAGAGAAAGGGATAAAATGACCCATTTTAGTGAACCTGTCTACTATAACAAGAATACAAGTAAATCCATTAGAAGTGGGAAGATCTGTTATGAAGTCCATTGAAATGCAAGTCCAAGGGCGGTCTGGAATTTCCAAAGGTTTTAAAAATCCATAAGGTTTGTGTTTAGTATCTTTTGAGCGGCAACAAATTTCGCAAGAACGCACATAGTCCTTAATATCTTCTTTTATTGAGGGCCACCAAAAATCACGGTTTGTTAGAAAGAATGTTTTCTTAAAACCAAAATGTCCAGCGGAAGGCGAATCGTGGCAAGTATTTAAAACAGAAGAACGGCAGTTTGGAGGAACATAGATTTTACCTTTAAAAAGTAGGAAGTTATTACTGATAGAGAATCCGTTTGATTTGGTAGAATTTTGTCCAGAATTAAGTTTAGAAAGGTTTTCTTGATAAAATTTATCGTTTTTGTATTCGTTAAGGATTTGGTCATTTAGGGAAACAAAAGCAATCATAGTACAAAAGTTTTCGGGGCGGAGAACTGTAAAAGGAATGTCACTGGCTAACTCTTCTTCGTTGGAAGCGTAATCCGGTCTTCGTGAAAGAGCATCGGCTTTACCATTAGCAGATCCAGCACGATAAGTGATCTTAAAGTTAAATTCGGAGAGAAATAAAGCCCAACGAACAAGTCTCTGAGACATCTTTTCTGGTTTCTTTTGGTAGAGTAGGTTTTGATGGTCGGAAAAAATTGTAAAGGGTTTTGATGTACCTTTTAATAAATGCCTCCAATGTTCTAAGGATTCTACAATAGCCAAAAGTTCCTTGTCATAAATAGGGTAGTTCTTTTCTGATGCAGTAAGGGATCTAGAGAAGAAAGCTACGGGATGAATTTTATTATCATTTGATGAAGTTTGTGAAAGGATGGCTCCAATAGCGAAGTTACTACTATCAGTTTCAACGATAAAAGGAATATCACGATTTGGGTAGGCCAGAACAGGAGCAGTAGCAAATTTCAATTTTATTTCATCAAAGGCTTTTTGAGTTTCGGGTGACCAGATAAATTTAGCTTGTTTTTTGAGTAAAGAGTGTAAAGGGTGAGTTATTGCAGCGAAACCGGGAATAAATCTACGATAATAATTGGCTAGACCAAGAAAAGATTGAAGTTGTTTAACGTTCATTGGAATAGGCCATTCTAAAATTGAGGATACTTTCTTAGGGTCCATGAATATTCCCTCAGAAGAGATTCTATGTCCAAGGAAGTCAAGATAAGGAACACAAAATTCGCATTTTTCTAATTTGGCAAATAACCCTGCGTTTCTAAGTCTTTTAAGAACTTCAGAAAGATGCTTGTAATGTGAATCTAAGTCTGGAGAAAATATTATAATATCGTCTATATAGCAAAAGACGAATACACCGATAATATCTTCAAGAACGTCGTTTATAAAGTGTTGGAAAACGGCAGGAGCATTCTTCAACCCAAAAGGCATCACCAAATATTCGAAGTGTCCATATTTGCATGTAAAGGCGGTTTTGTATTCGTCCCCTTTTTTAATTCTTACTAGATTGTAAGCCGAACGAAGATCAAGTTTAGAGAATATTTTCCCGTTTACCAAATGTTCTAGCATATCATTAATTAGTGGTAGTGGATAAGAATCACGAATTGTGATTTCATTTAGGTGTCGATAATCTACCACCATTCTAAGTTCACCATTCTTTTTGAGGACAAAAAAGACAGGAGCACCACCAGGAGATTTCGATTTTCTTATAAATCCTTTGGCTAAGTTTTCTTCAATGTATTCTTTGAGTGTTTTGGATTCTTTTTCGGTTAGAGGGTAAATAGGTCCATAAAATAATTGAGTATTTGGAAGAAGATTGATTTCACAATCGTAGAGTCTATGAGGAGGTAGTTCGTTCGCATAGATTTCGCTAAATACATCCTTATATGGGCGAAGCTTAGTTGGTAGTGACCTATTAATTTTATTATTTAATTCATCATTCTTCTTAAGTTCTTCAGGTTTTTCAGATTTTGGTGGGATAAAGGTAGTGAATGTACTGGGAAGAATCAGACAGTTGGATATACAGTGATTGGATTTGAAAGAAAGTTCTTTATTGGTGAAATTTATCGTGGGATTGTGAGTATAAAGCCAGTCAGTACCGAGTATAGCGCAATATGAGGGTAGATCGACTATATAAAATTTGGTTTTACAATTATGATTTTTGTATTTTAAAGAGATTGGAAGAGTTTCACCAAGAATTGATTGATTACCTCCAATGCCAGCTACTTTAGGAAGATTAGTTTCAGAGTTATAGGGGATGTTGTTTTGTTTGGCAAAATATAGATCCATTAGGTTAAGTTGAGAGCCCGAATCGAGTAGTATTTTAGTCTTGACGGAAATGTTTGAAACTTTGAGTTGAAATTCGAAAATAGGAAGTTTTAAATCTGGCTGGTCTGAGATTCTTGGTCTTAATACTGGTTTTGATTCTATATTGGTTATATGACTGGTAGAAGAAGTTTTATTTTTGTTCTTTCGTGTACAGTTATCCAAGGAATGATCAGGAGACCCACAATAAGCACAAAGGTTTTCTCTTTTTCTTCTTTCTTTTTCTTCGGTTGACAAAGGACCATGAAATTTAAAGCTATTAGTTTTCTTATTGGATGGATTTTTCTTCTTGTTAAAGTGTTTATTATTATTATTATTAGTCGATTTATTTTGTTGATTGAAAAATTGTCGGTGAGTAGAGAGACGGCAATCAATCCTTGAGGCTATTGTTTGCATATCGAATAAGGATCTTGGACCAGGAAACATTTCGAGAATTCTAGTAGCAATTTGGTCGTTAAGTCCATTTAAGAATGCATCCATTTTAGCTTCTTCATTCCAAGACGATTCATCAGCATATCTATTGAATTCCAGAATGTATTCTCTTGCATTTCCAAGCCTTTTTTGTCTAACAGTTCTTAATTTTTGATTGGCAACAAAAGTGGAGTCATAGGTTCCAAAGGTAGCTTTAAACCTTGTAATAAATTCTTCATAGTTATCCAGACAAGGTTCGTGGTTTTCGAGTAAGGTAGCTGCCCAATTCATTGCTGATCCATATAATCTGGAAATAATGTATGCCACTTTTAAAGAGTCTTCAGAGAATTTCTCAGGATAAAGCATAAAAATAAGATCCATTTTTGCGAGAAATCCCTTGAAATAACGACGATCACCGGCAAACCCATCCTTGAATGTGGGGTTGTTGAAGCTTTCTTCTTCCATATTTTTTAATCTTTATTTTTTGTAGAATAAATTATTAATTATTTTTAGTATTCTAAGTAGCACCGCAACGATAATTAATTGTATTTCTAAGTTTATTATTCTAATAATTATTGGTATGAGATTGGATTTCATTAGACGGACTAATTTTTTAATTTTAGATTTTAATTTTGGACGATTTATTTAAGGTAATTTAAAATTTCGCTTTTTTATGCCTTACAACAATAAATAACCGGCAAAAGCTACTAACTAGAGGTATATACTGGACCTCAAAGTAAATATTAAAACTATATAATTAAAGTCGCTTCACCTTCACGACCAACCTCCAGCCTTCGGTGACTGAAGTTCCTTATTTGCCAGAGCTTACGAAGGTATTGAACTTGAACGTCCGATATTGCGTGCTTTTTATCACACAACAATTCCTTCCCCCAAGAAAGCGTGCTTTTCACACTACCCACTTTTATCAATACCTAAGTAACTAATTGACTATAGTTTCTTAACCTACTAGAAACTAGTTACTTACGCCAAACACTCTGTATATGAGCTCTAAACGCTCCTAGTATATTTTTTTTTTTTTTTAAAATTACCTTAAAAATTTAATTTAGTTACACAAAAGAAACTTTTTAGGATTATTTTACTTTTTAATAATTCTTTTCTATTTCACACTGCTGTTCTTTCAGTTTATCAACTTACTCGAGCTGAATGTAGGACTTACGTCTGAGCCTACCAGCGAGGGCCAATGTGAAACTCGAAAGGAATTAAAAGAAGCGAAAGAAAGTATAGAAATAAGGATCCTCAGTATTGATTCTCCTTATTGCAAAATTTTATTAAATTTATTATAACAGAATTTTTTTTTTTTTTTTTGTAATAATAATTAAATTATTTATCTAGTTACTAATTAATTTATTCACTTAGATTTATTATTGAAATTTATCTAATTACTAATTAATTTATTCACTTAAATATTTTTATCGAGGTTTATCTAAAATAGATTTTATTTACTTAGATTTACTATTGAGTTTATCTAAATACTATTTATTTATCCACTTGATTATATTATAGGATTTATTTAATTTACTAATTGTTATTCATTAAAATATAATATATGATTTATTTATTTACTATCACTATTCATTTATTTATAGAATTTTTTAAATTTTCCTTTAATAAATAATTCATGGAAACAGAGACCAAAAATAGGAATAGGTAATATTAAGAGAGTCTAAAAGTTTTGGAATGTTTTTATTTTATATCGGTTATTGAGAGATTCCAGGACGGTATAAAAAGAATTCGAGAGTAGTATATATTTGACTAAAACTATAAGGAGTGACTAGTAAAGACTAAAGAACTAGTTGAGAAAGTAGCTAAGAAAACGGAAAGTCAGCTAGAATGGTTTGTATAAGCATTAACTAAGAAAATAAAGTAGTATCAAAAGGTAGCTGACTAATTAAGGTAGATTATAATAAGAATTGACTGAGCAAGGTAGATTCCTAGAAAAAGGTAGCCGAGAATTCAGAATAAGGTACTAGTCTTTAGGTAGCTTTGATTACGAAGGTATTGTGTTTGTTTCTTCCAATTTGGGCACTTTTATTGTAACAATCCTAATGGAATAAGATTGTCTTTTGTTTTGTAACACAATAGGTTCGTAATAATATTTATAAGTAATTGAATTTGTTTTTTGAGATCTTGTTTTATTAATTTATTAAATTATTAAAATATTATTTATTAACAATTAGTAATGTAATATTTCAAATTACTTATAAACTAATTAGTTAATAAAAGTGCGATTTTAAAAAATATTTTCTTTGTAAAATTTTACACCTATTTATAGTTTTTTCGGAAAAATAGTTTTAAAAATAAAAGTATATAAAAAATAATGAAAAATGCTAGAAACTTAGATTTTTCGATTGAAAATGAATCTTATAGAAAAATAAAGAAATATTATAAAATTTTTTCTTAAAGTTTCTAATTTTATTCCATGCAATTCTATGAAGAAATACAGAAATAAAATACAGAAACAAATACAGAATAAAATACAGAAATTTGTAATTAAATTTTAAAATAAAAAATTTTTTTTTTTTATAAAATTTGGAACTAGTGTGGGTCGAACCCAGAGCGTTTGCCCTGATGGTCCTAGTGACTAACCACTAGGCCATGGTTACTATTTTACTAATTCTAGGATTCGTTACACAACATAAGAGAATTAATACTAATACTTGTCCTACAAACAACATTCCATTAAAAAGAAGAAATGAAAATTTAGATAATGATGAAAATAAAAAACTTAAGCCTTCTCCTATTGAAAAAGTAAAAAGACCTAGTAGTCCATTAGAACATGAAACTACTAAGAGACCAAAATTTATACTTGAAAATATTGAAAAACTTAATCACCGCTACTATGTTAACTGTTCATGTACTTTTTCTAATGGAAATGAAAGTATCATTATGGATATTCCTCTTTCATACAAACAAGCTATATCATGTAAATATAGTAAATACTGGATTAAAGCAATGAGAGATGAAATCCAAAATTTCTATGATAATGAGATCATGACCTTTATTAAGCATTTACCTAAAGGTGTAAAACCAACTTCTACAAAGTGGGTTTACACTATCAAGAAAGACAGTAATGGTAATATTGTAAAGTTCAAAGCCCGTTTAGTTGCAAGAGGATTTACACAAAGAAAAGGTACTGATTATGAATTAACATACTCTCCTACCTTAAGCATTGATAGCCTTAAACTACTTATAGCTATTGCTTCAAAATTCAATTGGAACATTATGCAGTTAGATATTAAAGCTGCATATTTAAATGCACCATTGGACAAGAAAATTTATATCCCAGTGCCTCCAGGAGATAAAAATTTTGGTAAAGGCTATTGGTTACTTAATAAAGCCTTATACGGCCTTAAACAATCTGGCCGTCAATGGAATATACACTTTACTAATTTTCTCAAAAATAACAAGTTTACTCAATTATTATCTGAACCTTGTATTTTTAAGAAAATGGCGGGGAAGAAAGTTGTATGCATAATAGGTGTATATGTTGATGATCTTTTAATTACTGGAAAAGATTATCACATTCACAATATAATTAAAAAGATCAAGAAAACTTTTAGAATTTCAAATTGCGGGAAAGCAAATTATATTTTAGGAATAAAAATTGAAAAACAAAAATTCAATTACTCAATTTCACAAACACAATTAATTAATGAAATTTTACAAAAATTCAATATTACAAATATAAGAAAATCAAAAACACCTTGTTCTGGAGAAAACAAATTAAACAAAAAGGATAACACACCTTTCGATAAAACTACCTATAAAAGTGCTGTAGGATCTTTGATTTATTTATCCAGATGTACAAGACCTGATATTTCTTTCGCAGTCGGAATGGTTGCTAGACATTCTGAAAATCCAACCATGGAAGACTGGAAAAAGGTAATGATAATAATGAAATATTTAAACTATACTAAAGATTATAAAATTACATACAAAGGAAAGGGGGAAATAGTTGCTTATACCGATTCAGACTTTGCTGGAGATCCAAAGGACCGCAAATCTACCTCTGGATTTATTATCTTGATGAACAATGATCCAATATGCTGGCAATCGAAAAAACAAACAGTAGTTGCTACTTCTACTGCAGAAGCCGAATACATAGCAACAGCCGAATGTACCAAGAAAGTATTATGGTTACGAAACTTATTACAAGAATTATTTAAAATAAATAAACCAATAAAAATTTACACAGATAATTTAGCAAGTAAAATAACAATAGAAAATGGAGAATTAAACAATAAATTAAAACATATTGAAATAAAATTTTACTTTAACAAGGATAATATTAAAAATAACAAAATTAATTTAGAATACATCAGCACCGAAAAAATGCTTGCTGATCCACTCACAAAAATTATTAATGGACCAAAAATGACAAAATTTACAGACCAAATTTTTAACAAGACAAAAATTCTGGCCTGAGGGGGAATGTTAGAATACAAAGAAAATAATTTTTAAATTATATTTAATAAACTTAAATTAAATGTCTTTGTTATTTTAATTTATCTCGTTGTTTATTTTAATTAATGTAAATACGTTATGAATTCGTTGTATTTAATTTTTCTTTATATTATTATCAAGCCACGATTAGTATAAATACAAATGTATTTTCTTAAATTTGTAAAACCTTGTAATTACCATATTTGTATATATACTATTAAATTTAAATCTTAAATAAATAAACTTTAATTATTATAAAAATTATTATAAAACTTTTTACTCCTAAAAGTTATTTATTTATTTATTTATTTATTTATTTATTTATTTATTTATTTATTTATTTATTTATTTATTTATTTATTTATTTATTTATTTATTTATTTATTTATTTATTTATTTATTTATTTATTTATTTATTTATTTATTTATTTATTTATTTAATTTATTTATAATATTGAAAATATTTTATTGTTGTTTTTTAATATATTTGAACTATTTTGACAAAAAAGGAAATTTATAAAATTTTGAATTAAAATTTAAATGTAAAAATAAATGAAATTTAAAGTTAGAATTTCATTTATTAATTTTAATTCAAGTTTTATAAAGATTGAAAAGAAAAGAAAAAAAAAAAAAAAGATTCATAATAAATAATAATTCTCTTTATATTAAAAAGATATTCATATATAATAATTAATTGATAAATTTATCAATTAGTTATTATAAAATATATATATTATAGCAATATAATGATAAAAATTATTTTATTCATATAAACTATAGCTATATAATTAAACTTATTTTTTTCCTTTTGAAATATAATAAAAATGATTTAGCATAATTAATGGTTTATTAATATTTAACCTTTTTATTTCTATTAGTCATTCATTTGATTTATTTGTTAATCAAATGATTTATAAATAAAATATAATATATAAAAATATAAAAGAAATGAATAATAATAATAAATAATAATAAAATATAATATATAAAAGAAATGAATAATAATAAACGATAATAAATTATTAATATATAATATTTTATTTATTATAATTAATATATTTAAATATGCTTTAATAAAACGTCATTTCATTTTTAATATTTTTAATGTATAGATTTTTACTTGAAATAAATTATAACAATAAATTGTAATATGTTTTAGTTCCACTAAACGATCTATATCGAATAAAAGCAAAAATACTATAAATTTTTATACCTTTTTATTATTCTATTCTTTATAATATAATAATATTTTTACTGTTATTATATATCAAAAAAATAACTATTATTATTATCATTATTATAATATTATTTTTTTTTTTTGTTTTGTTTTGTTTTATTTTTACTTAATATTAATACAGTTTACTTTTTTTTTTTTAACCTATTTTTTTATCTTCATATTTTTCTATTGCATTACTTTTTAATTAATTTTTTAGTGATGCATCTTATACATTATTAATATATTACAATATATTGTATTATATATATTTAATATAATATTTTTAATAATTAAAATTTTTTTTTTCATTTTATTTTCTGTATTTTTTTTTAAAAAAATGTTTTATAATTTTACTTTTATAGTAACTTTAAGACAATCCTTTTTTTTTTTGTAAATTTAAAATGAAAAAAAAAAAAAAAGTTTAAAAATAAATGAATAACAAATAATAAATTAATATTTTCGATATTATAAATATTAATAAAGTATATGTTATAAACTATTCCCTTAGTAAATTAAATGATATAAAAATAATATGTATATATATAAAAATAAAAACAAGAAATAGAATAAAATAAATGATTAAAATTCTTTTTATATAATTAATTTCATTTCTTGAATTATATTTAATTATTATTTTATAAGAAATTTTTAAAAGAAATTATACAACCGTATTTTATTTATATTAAAAGAATATTTAAATAACTTTTTAAAAAAAAAAAAAACATTTTTAACAATGAATATTAAACCAGAATATACAGAAAAATACATATTTTTATTATCATTCTTCAAACTTTTGTAAAAATTTTAATTTTTTTTTTTTCATTTTTTTTTTTTTTTTTTGAAATATATTAAACTTTTTTTTATTTCTTTTTAAAAGTTTAATGAGCTAACTTAATAATACTTGATCTATTATTTATATTTAAATCGTACAGAAAATAATTAAAAATTAATTAGATAATAATCTTCAAATCTATTATTGTTATTATTATTATTATTATTATTATTATTATTATTATTATTATTATTATTATTATTATTATTATTATTATTATTATTATTATTATTATTATTATTATTATTATTATTATTATTATTATTTCTATTATTATTATTATTATTATTATTATTATTATTATTATTATTATTATTATTATTATTATTATTATTATTATTATTATTATTATTATTATTATTATTATTATTATTATTATTATTATTATTATTTTTATTATTATTATTATTATTATTATTATTATTATTATTATTATTATTATTATTATTATTATTATTATTATTATTATTATTATTATTATTATTACATGATAAAGTTATATTTTTATTAATTTTTTATTTTTAATATATTTAAATATAATTTTTTAAAAATGATAAATAATGATAATTATATATTTAAAATATTTTAACTTAGATATTGAATTCATTATTAACCATAAATACCATTGAAAATCTTAATAATAAAGTATAACATAGAAAATGAAATGTATGTTATGATTTCTTAAAAATTTATAATATTTTATTCTTAAATATTAACTATTTTATTAATATTTTTAAAACTGTTAATGCATTAGATAATTATGCATAACTAATTTTGTAATATTATAATCCTTTTTTTTTCTAAATAATAATAATATTATTGTTTATAATATTTATATATATTACATTTGCCTTTTTTCTTTTTTTTTTTTCAAAAATTATGATATATAAGTATAAATAAGATTTTTTCAGTTAAAAAAAAATAAATTCTTAAATTATAAAAAAAAGTTATGCAAAAATTATATTATTTTAATTATATATATTTATATACTTTTATTTAATTCTATGAGATTATAAAATAAAAAAGTATCAAAAAAAAAAAAAAAAAAAAAAAAAAAAAAAAAAAAAAAAAAAAAGATTATAATTATAATACTTTCCTATTTCAGTAATATCAACATATTTCAAAAAAAAAAAAAACTGGAGAAATTCTATATTTATTCTATATTCATATTTATTACACAATTTGGTATTTTACTCTATATTATTAAAAATTATTTAATATATAAAAAATTATATTAACGTTTCTACTTTTTTCGAAAAAGACATTATTTATTACGGTTTTAATATATAGTATACATATTTTTTTTTTCATATAAAATCATAATATATAATAATTACTTTTATTATCTAAAAAAATTATAATAAAAAAAAAATAACATTATTAACAATATTATTATGGCTGAAGCTAATAATCAAACAATTTTTTTCAGGAATAGTAAAAAATAATAATATTTCAAATAAAATTTAAATACATTATTTGAATATTACACCATTATCATTATTGACAAAATTTATATTTCCATTTCCATCAATATTCATAATGACTTTACTATTATTTAAATTAATTACCATTCTTTATAATTATTAAATCTATAATACTTAAACATACTATTATATTCGATAAATATAATAATTATAAAAATTATTATCAGCATATCTTTATTTTATATTTATTTTGTTAATAATTAATCCCTTAGTTTTATATTTTTATTTATATAAAATATTTAAATAATTAATACTATCCAAAATTAAGTTTTATTCTTTTTTTTAAAAAAAAAAAAAAAAAAAAAAAAAAAAAAAAAAAAAAAAAAAAAAAAAAAACATTTAAACATAATTTTTAATATTTAATTATATTATAATTTTGTTAAGTTATATACACTGAAATAACAAAAAAACATATATATATAAATATATAAAAATAAAAATATTCATTATTTTTTTTTAGGTTTGTGAATATTTAATATTTATTTCAGTTAACAATCAAATAACAATTATATATATTTAAATAATTTTAAAAAGATGTAACATTTTTTTAATATAAAAGTGGATAAATTTAAAGATTATTTCTTTTTTTTAAAAAAAATTTTATATATATATATATATTTATTAAGAATGTAAATTCCAAATTACAAAAAAATTAATAATATTTGTAAATATATAATCTTATTAGTTTTTTTTTTTTTTTTTTTTCAAATTTCAAGTGTTTATTTATTTATTTATTTATTTATTTATTTATTTATTTATTTATTTATTTATTTATTTATTTATTTATTTATTTATTTATTTATTTATACAAATTAACAACAATCTGGACTTTAATATTTTTTATATAATATAAAGTTTAGTTTATGTTAAATAATGTATATATAATAATTTAATATATTATAATAAATAATTTTTTATATTACTTGTGTAACATCTAAAATCAGGGATAATATGTACAAGCCAATAAATATTTGGTATATTTATATAAAAAATATATACAAAATAAAAAAGAAAAAAATGTTTAATTTCTTTTTTTATTAAAAACAAAATAAAATAATAGAAATTATATATATATAATTTTTATATAATTTTATAAAAATATATGTCATTATTCTTATTTAAGCAATGTTGAAATTATATATATATATATATTTAATTAAATAAAATATTTATTAATATTTTATATAGACACAATAACAATAATAAAAATATATAACTTAATAAAAAAGTAACAAATAAAAAAAATGAAGGAATTACATAATTTTTTTATTTTATTAATCTTGTCAATATTTATTATAGAAAATGTTGTTGCTGATGATTGTGTATATTTAGAAGAAGGTTTAAAATTAATGAGTGAAGAATTTATAAAAGATCTAAAAAACAATAATATAACGAATTGTTGCGATTATAAACCAACAATAACATGTAATTCAATAAATAATCAGAATTTCATTACTGAAATGTAAGAGTTCAGTAGTTTATAAATCATAAAAGTTTTTTTTTTTTTTTTCTTATATAAATATCTATATATTAATTATTATTATTTTCTTTTAGAAAAATCTCTAATGTAGATGTGAAATTAAATGCTGAAGTTATTAATCAATTTAGCAATTTACAACACTTAAATAATTTGTAAGTATTTGATAATTATTAAATAATTTTTATATTGATATTTAATTAATATAATTATTTTTTTTTCTATAATAATAATTATTATATTTTATTTTAATAATACTATTATTATTATTGTTATTGTTATATTGATATTGTAATTATTTGCTACCTGTTTATTTAATTACTTTTGCAATGAAAATAGTGAAATAAGACATACTAATACTATAATTGAAGTTCCAGAGAATTTTGATAAATTAAAAAACTTGGAAAATTTGTAAATAACAATTATATTATTATATTATTTTTCTAATTTATGAAATAAATAAAGAAAAACTAATTTTTATCTTTTTTTTTTTCATATTATCAGAGCTTTGGAAGATGTCACTAAAGATACTAGTTGTCCAGAAATTATTTGTAAATTAACTAACTTGGTTACTTTGTAAAAATTCTCAAATAATTAAAATATTATTATTAAATAAAAAATTTATAATAATTAATAATAATATTCTGTACCAAAAATCTTAACGTATATTTTTATGTTCAATAATGAAATTTTCATTTTATAGAGATTTATCAGATAATAAATTTAAAGGAAAAATACCGAAATGTCTGGGTGATTTAACGAATTTAAAAGATCTGTATGTGTTTATATATATATATAGAAAAATATTATTTTTCTATTTATCATATGTAACAGATAATATAATAATATTAATTTTATTGAGAAATATTTTTTATTTTTTTTTTTATTTTTTTTTTTTCTTTTTAATAAAAGAATATTATCAATTAACTTTAAATATACATATATAAAATTGTTTTAATAGTGATTTAGGTGGTAATAGTTTTGAAGGTTTCATACCATTTGAATTCACAAAATTAAAAAATCTAAAAAAATGGTAATTTAAAGCTTTTATTTTATTTTATTTTATTCTATTTATATGTAATTGTATCTTATTCTACTTTACTATTTATTTTATTTTATTCTATTTATATGTAATTGTATCTTATTCTACTTTACTATTTATTTTATTTTATTTTATTTTATTTTATTAAATAATTAACTATTTATTTATTTATTTATTTATTTATTTATTTATTTATTTATTTATTTATTTATTTATTTATTTATTTATTTATTTATTTATTTATTTATTTATTTATTTATTTATTTATTTATTTATTTATTTATTTATTTATTTATTTATTTATTTATTTATTTATTTATTTATTTATTTATTTATTTATTTATTTATTTATTTATTTATTTATTTATTTAATTATTGATTTATTTATTTATTTATTTATTAATTTATATCTTAATCACAATAAATAAAAATATAAAAATATAAATATAAAAATAATATTCATGATTAGTTACTTAACAAATAATCCATTAGAGGGTTATATTCCAATATTTCCAGATATAAGAAGTTGTAATTATGATGGTACAAATTTGTGTGATTTACCTAATTCATTATGTAAAAAATCCTCTTTAATTTCTCAATGTACAGATCAAGATATTCGTAAAACAAATTATGAAAATGGCAGTACTGATGAAAATTATGGATTCGACATTGAGCCTACCGAAAATAATAATGAAGTTGACAATCCAAATGACAATCCAGATGATAATCCAGTGGGATCAATAATGATGAGACTAGCAGTAGGTTTTATATTTATGTGCATTGTTTTTTTTATATTCTGCATTATTTCAAGCAATAGTCCTGATAACAAGAAAAAGCTTAATAATAATAATAAGAATAATAATAGTAATAATAACAATCATGTAATTAATGATGATGAAGTACCTATTATGAGTACACAAACTACTACAAGTAATGAAACTACTGCTGAATCAAGTAACACTACTACTATTCAAAATAATTATCAAGTTCCAATGACTTCTTTACCAATCCAATATACAACAATTCCAGGTATATATCAAATGCCATTAGCACCTATGCAAACTCAATATATAACACAAGTTCCAAGTTCTTTACCACAAATTACACCAAATTATGTAACAAATATTAATAATAATCAATCTAATCAATCTGGATTAATATCGCAATCTCAATTTTCTACAAATATTGCAAATAATTCTGAAAGACCACCAGAATATTCTGAAATAATTAATACTTCAATTAATAATACAGTTCAACCAAGTACAGCAGTATTATCTATGAACATTACCACTACTAGTAATAATAATAATAATAATAGTCATTCTAGTAGTAATAATGAATCGAATATTACTAGTAGTAATATTGAATCGAATGCTACTAGTAGTAATATTGAATCGAATACTGATATAAATGATAAGTCTGTTATTGAAAATACTGTTAATAATCAAGAAATACCATTATCAACACCAATTAGAATGCCTATAGTTATAAATAATGGTATATCAAAGAAAACCACAGAAAATATATAATAAGAAAATAATTACATTTATTAATATTTAATGTTTATAACATTAAAAAAAAAAAATACACTAATTAAAAATAAAATAAGTAAAAAAAATACACTAATTAAAAATAAAATAAGTAAATAAAATAAAATAAAATAAAATAAATAAAATAAAATAAAATAAAATAAAATAAAATAAAATAAAATAAAATAGAATATAGTATAATAAAATGAAATGAAAAAATATCACAATAATAATAATATATATAATAAATATTATATATATGAAAAGTAATAAAAAAAAGTATATTAAAAATTTTATTGAAGTGTTTGATAATATTACTTTTAATATTACTAAATTTTTATTATTGTTTTTATTATTAAGATATTATTTATGTATTATATACCTTATTATTATTATTATTATTATTATTATTATTATTATTATTATTATTATTATTATTAAATATTATTATTATTTGTTTGTTTATTTGCACGCTTGCTTGCTTGCTTGCTTGTTTTCTTGTTTGTTTTTTAATCCATAATATTTTATAGAATTTCTATAATATTAAAAAGAGTTTTTATTAATATTTATAATAAAAATAATTATAAAGCATTAATTTCCACAAATAAATAATTTTTATATTAAAAGATAATGTGATATTTTTTTTTTTTTGACCAAAAAAGTAATATAATCATATTTTCATATTCAACATATAAAAATGTTCATTGAAAATTCACTATTAATCCTCAAATTAAAAATATTATCATTATTCTTTTTTTTTTTAATATTAGAATACTCATACAATTTATAGAAAGTTAAAAATATTAAATAATACAATATGATAAAACAATCTTTAGATATTAAAAATAATGATACATGATATATATATTAGAAGAATAGTAGAAAAACTTTATCATCTTTACGAATTATATGAAATTTTTATTAAGAGTAGGAAATAGTATAGAATAATTTTTTTCTAGATAGATTATTTGTCATAATAAAACAATTGGTAAATATACAACAGAATCAAATTTTTATGGAGCCGAAAGAACTGATTACACTTAATATAAGATAAATAAAAATATTTCACATATATAGAGTACTATATTTAAATTCATAGTTTTAAAAATTTGTAAATCGATTTTTATGGTTTGAAGTATCCGGTTACTCTTAAGGAGTATATAACTAAACTAACCTATACTTAGAAATACAGAGAGCACATACACCGATTCGGTATGGGATGGTCATACATTCCATGTGATATGTTATATGCTTATCTATAAAAAATTCAGAATTTCTTCATTCTTTTGAAAAATATTTATTATAAATAAACTTTTAATTTTTTCAGATTTTTTCAAAATTTATTAGCTTGATAAAAAAAAACTTTATTTATAAAAAATATTTATAAATTTATTAGCTTATATATAAATATTTTTTATAAATAAAGTTTTTTTTTATCAACAATTATTACTTATTATTTATTATTTATTATTTATTATTTATTATTTATTATTTATTATTTATTATTTACTATATATTATTTATTATTTATTATTTATTATTTATTATTTATTATTTATTATATAATATTATTATATATTATTATATAAATTTATTAATTATTTATCATTAATTTATTATAGAAATAAAGACAATAAAAAAAAAAAAAAAAAAAAAAAAAAAAAAATGAATTTTGAAACACAAGTTTTTAAAAAATTCAATGAACACTGGGGATTAATTACAGTAGGTAATATAGATAAATTTAACTGTATGCCAATTAATTTGGGTGAATTTGGTACTCTTTGGGGAAAATCAGTAGTTACAATTTATATTAAACCATCTTGTTACACCCATGAATTATTAGATCAGGAAGAATATTTTACTCTTTGTTTCTTGCCAACATGGTATTATAGTGCTCTTAATATACTAGGTTCAACATCTGGAAGAGATACGGATAAAATAAAAAAATCAGGACTTAAACCAATAGAACTACCAAATGGAGTATCGTATTCGGTAGCAGAAGAAACATTTATTTGTAAAAAGCTTTATAAACAGACTTTAATAATATACCTGAGGATATAATCAAAAATTATTATAATGGTGAACCACCACATGATATGTATATTGGAGAAATCATAGAAAGACGTTATCGTTTTAAAGATTCATTTAAAATGGTTTTCAAAGATGGAATTGGAAATGCGTCTAATTCTTCTAGATGGACTGTTTGTCATAATGAAGAAACTGATAAATATACAGCAGAACTAAAATTTTTTGGAGCTGGAGGAAGTGCATATAATTTATATGAAATAAATAAAGAAATATATGATAAAGTTGGAACATTTAAAAATGATGATTATATTTCTGAACGATTAATAAAGACTGGAAGGCATTTATATGAAAGTGTTAATGACAGATGTGGACCACCCTATTCATATGCATTAGATGATAATTATAAAGAACTCTGTCCATGGACGTATATAGTTAAAAGCGAAATGAAAGAGGAAAAATAAAATAAAAAAAAAATTAAAATAAAATTTTGAAATTAAAATTTCATATATATATATAATAAATTCTTCTATTAACTTAGGTTTATATATATATATATATATATTAATTTAAGTATCTACACAAGTCAATAGGAAAATATAATTTTCAAATGCTTAATAAAAAAAGTATTAATTTTTATTAGATTTATTTGTCAAATATTATGACAAAAAATGTTTTATTATATTTAATTTAATTGTCAAAATAAAAATGCATGTATAAAGAAAAACTATTATAATAAATATATTAATAAAAGGATATAAATTAAAAGAGTTTTAAATATTAATATTTAATTATTAATTAAATTAAAGCTATTTCTACCTTGTTTATAATTGAAAAATTGAATATTATTTTTAATAAAAAAAAAAAGAGTAAAAAATATAATGCATACTTTTTTGATTTCTCCGATTCAACAAATGTAACACCTTTATGGGTATTAACATTTGAATCCTTATCAGAACAAATATCATCTTTTATCATTTCGGCATCAATGTTCTCATTTCATTCTTAATTGGAATAATAATTATAAGACTCGATTAGAATTGGTATTATATGATAGATTCAAAATATATGAAGCAGATGATTCAGAGGATCAGATAAACTTTTAAAAAGGAGACCATGTCATTGTTTTTGTTCTACTTTCCTGATTTTTAAGTATATTAGATACATAGAGTTTATTAAAGAGAACGTTATCTTCATAGTCTTCGTTTGAAAAAAAAAAAAAAAAAATTAAGAGAAGTTCAGAGATTTTTTTTCCGTAATAATAGCAAATTTTAAAAACATATCAACTTTATAATTGAGTATAGTATTTCTATATTGGTTAAAAATTTTGGTCTTAAATAAATAAAAAAATAAAAAAAAAATAAAAAAAATAAAAAAAAAATACATATTAACCATGATGTGGTGAAAAAAAAACTTGCAATTGAAAATTCAATGTGAAAAAGCTTTATTTAAAATAATTAATTTATAAGTAAACATATATAATAATAATATAAATTAAATGTAAATAATATATAATACATTAAATGTAAAATAGAATAAAAATAATAATAAAAGATACAGAAAAAATTATAAAATTTATTACAGATATGAATCATATATTTACAATTAGCATTATAGCAGTAAGTAAAATGCGACAAACCCACAATAATTGGAACAGAAGACTTTGATGAATCTTTAATGAAGTAGTTCATTCCTAGTTCATTCCACTGTCCCTGTTCCACATCAATATTTAGTTTTTTTTTTTTTTTTTTTTTTTTTTAAATACATAACGTCCATCAAAGAAAAAGTTAAGTATCAAGTAATAGATATTATCTTCATAATCTTCGCCCAAATCCATAGATACTTCCAGTAATTTATCTTCAAGAGTTTTTTTTTTTTTTTTTTAGGTTATTATTTTTTTTTTTATTATTATTATTATTATACTAAAGGAAAAATTTGATTACCTTCTAAACAACAAGTAAAAAGTATTGAGAGTAAATATCTATTAGAAGAAGAAACCATCAAAAGGTTTTCTTTTCATAATATATTAAAAGAGGAAAATAGTTATAGAGATATTAACAATGAAGACAAATAAACAGAATAAAATTTTGTTAAGGTTATTCACATATTCATAACAATAATTGGGCATATAATTAATAATAATAAAAAAAAAAAAAATTAATATATGGCAATCTAATAAAATAAATAATAAATATCACACAATAAATTTTTTTATGCAAATTACACATTTTAAAATTTTCTTTTTTATAAATAACAATAGAATATTTCTCTTTTTTTTTTTTTTTTTTATTGTTATTTAATTTACTTTATTCTTTATTTTGTTATAATTTTTTTTTTTTTTTTCATTTCATTTGACATTAATATATATATTAATATGTTTTTGTTATTATTAATTTTATTTATATTTTTATTATTATTTTTATTATTTTAATACTTTTAATATTCTTTTTTTGATTCTTTTTTTCTTTTTTGTTTTAGTTTAATAACTTTACAAGTTTGCTTCAAAAAAAATGAATATTTATATAATTTAAATTAATAATATTAATAGTATAAATTAAAATTTATATAATATAGTATTTAATTTATAAATAAACTTTATTATATATAATCTAATATCAAATTATTAATTATTTAAAATTTTAATTTCCACCACGAAGACGTAAAACTAAGTGGAGAGTAGATTCTTTTTGAATGTTGTAATCAGAAAGAGTACGTCCATCTTCTAATTGTTTACCAGCAAAAATAAGACGTTGTTGGTCTGGTGGAATACCTTCTTATCTTGAATCTTAGCTTTAACATTTTCAATAGTATCAGAAGATTCAACTTCTAAAGTAATAGTTTTACCAGTTAAAGTCTTAACAAAAATTTGCATACCACCACGAAGACGTAAGACTAAGTGGAGAGTAGATTCTTTTTGAATGTTGTAATCAGAAAGAGTACGTCCATCTTCTAATTGTTTACCAGCAAAAATAAGACGTTGTTGGTCTGGTGGAATACCTTCCTTATCTTGAATCTTAGCTTTAACATTTTCAATAGTATCAGAAGATTCAACTTCTAAAGTAATAGTTTTACCAGTTAAAGTCTTAACAAAAATTTGCATACCACCACGAAGACGTAAGACTAAGTGAAGAGTAGATTCTTTTTGAATGTTGTAATCAGAAAGAGTACGTCCATCTTCTAATTGTTTACCAGCAAAAATAAGACGTTGTTGGTCTGGTGGAATACCTTCCTTATCTTGAATCTTAGCTTTAACATTTTCAATAGTATCAGAAGATTCTACTTCTAAAGTGATAGTCTTACCAGTTAAAGTCTTAACAAAAATTTGCATACCACCACGAAGACGTAAGACTAAGTGAAGAGTAGATTCTTTTTGAATGTTGTAATCAGAAAGAGTACGTCCATCTTCTAATTGTTTACCAGCAAAAATAAGACGTTGTTGGTCTGGTGGAATACCTTCTTTATCTTGAATCTTAGCTTTGACATTTTCAATGGTATCAGAAGATTCTACTTCTAAAGTAATAGTTTTACCAGTTAAAGTCTTAACAAAAATTTGCATACCACCACGAAGACGTAAAACTAAGTGAAGAGTAGATTCTTTTTGAATGTTGTAATCAGAAAGAGTACGTCCATCTTCTAATTGTTTACCAGCAAAAATAAGACGTTGTTGGTCTGGTGGAATACCTTCTTTATCTTGAATCTTAGCTTTAACATTTTCAATAGTATCAGAAGATTCAACTTCTAAAGTGATAGTCTTACCAGTTAAAGTCTTAACAAAAATTTGCATACCACCACGAAGACGTAAAACTAAGTGAAGAGTAGATTCTTTTTGAATGTTGTAATCAGAAAGAGTACGTCCATCTTCTAATTGTTTACCAGCAAAAATAAGACGTTGTTGGTCTGGTGGAATACCTTCTTTATCTTGAATCTTAGCTTTGACATTTTCAATGGTATCAGAAGATTCTACTTCTAAAGTAATAGTTTTACCAGTTAAAGTCTTAACAAAAATTTGCATACCACCACGAAGACGTAAGACTAAGTGAAGAGTAGATTCTTTTTGAATGTTGTAATCAGAAAGAGTACGTCCATCTTCTAATTGTTTACCAGCAAAAATAAGACGTTGTTGGTCTGGTGGAATACCTTCCTTATCTTGAATCTTAGCTTTGACATTTTCAATAGTATCAGAAGATTCAACTTCTAAAGTGATAGTTTTACCAGTTAAAGTCTTAACAAAAATTTGCATCTTTACTATTTATTTATTACTAAAAATATAATATTATAAAAATAAACTTTTTTTTGTTATATTATTTATTTATAAAAATATATGATAAGAAATTAAAATCTATAACAATGTATTATATATTTATTAAAAAATTATTAAAAAATCATTAGTATTTTTCCAAAAATTTATATTTTTAATTTATTAATATTAGATTACTATAAAGAATTATATACCTTTTAATAAAAATATATTAATAAAACGATATTATGCGTAGTTTGTTTGAATAGTTGTTTCCTAATAAGTTATTTTTTTTTTTGTATTTTATTTACAAAACTTATTGACTATTTAAACTAAAATATTTATAATACAATATTTATATTTATTTTTTATAAAATGGTATTATGTGAAATTGTTTTCACTATTAATAATAAACTATTAATAAATATTAAAAAAAATTATTTTAATAAATATTAGAGTAATTTAAAAAAAAAAAAAAAGAAAAGAAACTCTGAAAAGGAAAACTCAACCTTTTTATAGGAATTTTTTTATATTAATAAAATTTGATAAATATTTATATATATATTTTTTAAAAAAAAAAAGGCTAAAAATTGTATAATTTATAATTATATTTAATAATAAAATTTATTATTATAAATATGTGTTTAATTAATTTTAATAATAAAGGAAAAATTATTTAATTCATTAATAATCGATGGAGATAAATTATTTCAGTTAATAATTATTAATAATAAATTACTGTATTTTAAGTCTTTAATAAATAAATAAATAAATGAAAAAATAACTAAATAAATAAACAAAATTTTTACACTATTTAATAATCTTTCCTTTTTTGTAAATTTATCATTTTAATATATACTATGAAATATATATGTAATATATATACACAATATATTATTTATATTAATAAATTATTATTATATAAAATATAATAAAATTATTTAGGCAGTATTTATTTAAATTATATGTTATTTTAAGCCTATATTTATGTCTATTATTTATTAGTAATTTATGGATTAGTAAAATATTTATTTATTTATTTATTTATTTATTTATTTATTTTTTATTTATTTATTTATTTATTTTTTATTTATTTATTTATTTAATTATTTATTTATTTATTTATTTTTTATTTATTTATTTATTTATTTTTTATTTATTTATTTATTTATTTTTATTATTTATTTATTTATTTATTTATTTATTTATTTATTTATTTATTTATTTATTTATTTATTTATTTATTACTATTTATTATTTATTAATTATTATTTATTATTTATTATTTGTTATTTGTTATTATTTATTATTAATTTTATTATCTTTCTATATATATAAATTATTTACGCCTCAATTATTTGATAATTATAAACTAGCTCCTGTAACAGAATATTAAAGAATAAAAAAAAATTTAACAGAATAATAATTCTGATAATATATTTATTTATAACAATAATATATTATCATATTAGTAATGAAATATTATTATTTATTCATTAATTTAATTATTTACTTAGATTTTTATGTTTTATTAATATTTTTAAAACAATAATAAATAACAACAATAATAAAAAAAAAAAGTGTTTTTTTTTTTTTTATTATTATCTAGAAGGATCGTCTATTTTCTACCATATTCTTTACCACAAAGAATTGTTTATATATTTTTTTACTTGAACAATTTAATTAAATTTATTACTAACTAAATAAACAAAAAATTTTAATTAATATTTTATATTAATAATTATCATTTAATTTATTAATATTTATTTCTGTTTTTTTATATTATTTAATATTTCATATAATATATTAACAATATAATATAATATAATATAATATAATATAATATAATTGATTTCAAATATTTTAATTTTTTTTTTATTTATTTTTTGAAATTTTTAATTTTTTTTAATTTTTCAATAAATATTAAATATAATATTTAATATTTATTTTATATATTACATTTTATTGCAAAAATGTTAAAAAATGTCACTTCATTATTTGTTTTTAACTTAATATATTATTAATATATTATTAATATATAAAAAATAATTATTTAAAATGAGAAAATAAATAAATAAATAATTAAATAAATAAATAAATTTAATAAGTTTATACAGAAGATTTTAAAAAAATATTTTTTAAAATTTTTCTCATGAAATAATAATTGATATTAATATATGTTATAATATATTATCATTATAATCAATTTCAACAAAAATTTTTAAAGTTTTCTATTTTATATTTTAAGAAACTTTTATTAACAATAATCATTGCTATTTTTATATTTAATATTTAATAATTATATATATATAAAATACATAAAATAAAATCACATATTGAAATTGTAATATAATATAATGAAAAAAAGAAAAAAATTTTTTTTTGCATCAGTTATCATATGTTTAAAAAAATAATTAAAAAACTTAAATTATTAAATATTAAATATATTAAATATGAGATAAATAAATTATTATTTAATAAATAAATAAATAAATAAATAAATAAATAAATAAATAAATAAATAAACATTATATTTAATAATCAAATAATTTTATTTTAAAATATATTCTTGATATGTAAATAATATGTGGCGCATGTTTTATAATAATATTATTTAAAATAATCAACAGTGTTTTGGTATGTAAACGATATGTGGCTTATAAATAATGTACATATATATAAATTTTCATATAACATATATAAAAAATTAAATAATTTCTATAATATGAAAAATTTTGATTATCAAAAGAGATATTGATATCATAATATGCAAATTGTATTAATATATAATTATTTAGATTATTTAAAAGGGAAAAAAATTATAACTGACTATTAACTATTTTAATCTTATTTATATTAGATTTAAAACAATCTGATATTATATTTTCCATTTCTTGAATTCTTAATATTTCATCCCTTTCATCCCTTTATAATTTCATCAATTTCATCGTTGTCTTTAGATTGAATTATTTCATCTTTATTATTTTTTTTTAATTATGGTATTTTATTGTTTCTTCATTTAATTTAATAGTTGGTTTTAATTTCATTTATTGTCTTTATTATGATATGATACTTAATAAATAGATTTTTGATTATTTTTTTATTAAATATCTAATTCCATCTTTTAATTGTCAAAATAATTAATTAATTAATTAATTAATTAATATTAGAAATTAAGTTTAATATGTTAAATATTAGTTATTAGATAACTTCTATCATAATAAAAAAAATATGTATTACTTTTTTTATTATTCTATTATGATTTCTTTACTTAAATCATAATCATTTAATAATCCAACAATTATGATCAATAGTAAAATAATAATAATGAAAAAAGTATTTAATAAAAAAATTGAATATTTGTTTTATTAATTAATTACTATTTATTATATTTTTTGAATAAAAGGATCCAAAATGGAAATATAAAGGCACAATAAAAGCAAATACTTTTTTTTTTTTTAAATTAATTATACAGTTATCGTAATAAAACTAGTTAATTTTAAAATCTTTTTAATTTTATAAATTATTTGTCAGATATTAATATTTAATTAACTATTTGACTAATTTGTCTTAATTTCACATTTATGAAATAATATATTATAATTATTTTTTATAATTAATATTTATAAAAACGAAGATTAACTTTTGTTAATTTGTTTTATTCTTATTTTTTAATAATTTTTTTTATTTGAATATATCTATTAATATCTATTTATATAATTACTGTTTTAAAATAATATTTAGGATTAGTTTTTAAAAGTCAAGGATTCATAAATATTTAATCAATATATAAAGAATATAAATTAAAAATAAATAAGTAAATAAATAAATAAAAATTTAAATAAATAAAAAATTTAAATAAATGAATGATTCATGTATTTATAAAGTTACTGCTTAAATATATATTAAATATTAAAATTTTATTTATAATATTTTTGTAGTAGTAATTATTTATTATTTCCATATCCATTTTTATATTATTATTATTATTATTATTATTATTATTATTATTTTACATTTTTTTATATATGTATCACTAAACACAACCAATAAAACTAATAAAATTTTAATGAATTTTAAAAAACTAATAAAATTCGACTTTTTTTTTTTTTTTTTTTTTTTTCATTACTATCGAAATTAATACCTATTTTTTAAATTTATTAAATATTAATAATTTAATAATTTATTTTCCATTTCATAAATCTTTTACTTTTTTTTTTTTTTTTTTTTTGAGTCAAATATTTAATTAACGTTTTTCAGTCTTGGAATATTAATTTTATAATTAATTCATTAATTTAATTTAGGTATTAAAATATATTGTTGTAATTAATAATAATTATATATTTAAAGCAGTTAGAAATTTTAAAATAATTTTTTAAATTTTTTTTTTTATACTTTAATTTATATTTTTTATTTATATATATAAAACTTTCAATTATATTTATTTAAAATAATTTATATATATATTTGTAATTAAAATATTTTTATTTATTATATAAATTTTCAAATTATTGATTCATATAATATTATAAATTAAAATCAAAATCATAATGGAAGAATTTCTTACAGATAATAATTTAACGTTAATTGAAAATGAAGAGAAATATAGATCAGTAATAGCAAATGTTAAAATAAAAAAGGGAACAATTATTATAAGTTCACCTTCAATGGGTGTAGTATTAATGGAAAATGCAAGAAATTCATATTGTCATAATTGTCTTACGTTAATGCAAAAAAATAAAAATAGATGTTCACGATGTAAAATTGCACATTACTGTTCCAAAGAATGTCAAATTAATGCATGGAAAAATGGTCATAAATATACTTGTAAGCTTTGGAAAGAAAAAAAATTGTTTGATAATGATTTAATGGATATTGACTTGTTAATTCAAGTAGTACTAAAAATTAATAATAGTAAAGAAAAAACGAAAGTTTCAAAATCAGTGGAAAATTCTTCAGTTGAAGAAAATGAAGAAGTAGGTGGTATGGCACCAGATAAATTAAAAAATATCAAAGATAATAGTCAATCCATAAATTGGAAAGAAAAAGAAGATAATATTAATCGGGAAGCATTTCTTTCATTAATGACTCATCAGGACAAAATAGAATTTGAAGAATGGAAATATTTGAGAGAAATGGCAAAAGCACTTTTACTAATAATACCCGAATTACAAGACAAAATTTCTGAATCAGAACTTATTCAACATTTATTACGTTTTAAGTGTAATAATTTTGTATGTCATGATACTCAATTTTTTGGTATTGCAGAATCTGCTTTTCCAGTAGGATCTCTTTTTAATCATTCATGTTCTCCTAATGCTACATTATATTATCATGGAAATCGTCAAATTTTAAGAGCTATGCGTGATATTCAAAAAGGTGAAGAAATTTGTATAACTTATACGGATGTGATGAATTCTCGAAGTCATCGTAAAAAAATATTATTAAAAAAATATAAATTTGATTGTCATTGTGAACGTTGTATTGATGAACATGGTTTAGATCAAAAATTAATTCCACTTTTAAACGAAAATTATGATGATAATGATAATGATAATGATAATGATAATGATAATGATAATGATAATGATAATGATAATAAAGATAGTAATAATAAAGATAATATAAAAATAAAGGAAGAAGAGGAAAAAGATTTTATTTGGATTAAGAATCAATTAGATCCAGAAATTTTATCTTTGCATGATATTTTAGATATTGAAAAATGTAAAACTATAAAATCGAAAAAAGAATCAATATTAGATTCTTATTCACTTTTTAAATTTATTATTATAGTTGCTTCAAAATTGCTTCCTGTATTAAATGAATCTGATGAAATTTACTATAAAGTTCATAAAGAAGTAGTAAATAACATTGAACCTTTACAATTGGAAATTTTTACTAAAATTTGTAAATATACTTACGATTGTATTGATAATAATAATTATATTAATGCTGCTTATGCTTCTTTATTTGTTTTAATGGCTTATCTTGTCTTTTTAGACCGTAATCATCCTTTAACTGGTTTACAATGGTTAACTTTTGGAAAATTAGTTTGGAATATTGGTGATGATTATCAGAAAGAAGCATTATATTTATTACAACAGTCAAAAAATTCTATAATGATATCTGAAGGAAGAAGTGATGTTTTAAATGAAATTGAAGATTTAATTAAACAAATTAGTTAAGATATATATATATATATATAATTAACAAATAAAAGAGCAAATACGAAAGTACAATAATAATAATAATTAAATGATTATTTTTCTTTTTAATATTTAGTTATTTAATTTATATCACCATAAAGAAAAAGTAATTATGTATATCTACTTATTTATTTATTTATTTATTTATTTATTTATTTATTTATTTATTTATTTATTTATTTATTTATTTATTTATTTATTTATTTATTTATTTATTTTTAAATTTATTTTATTTTTTCTTTTTTTTTTTCTTTTTAAATATAAAAATTTATTTTATTTATTGTCACTTTTTTAGTTAAATTGTTATAATACCCTATAAATAAATAAAAAAAAAAAAAAAAACTAAAATAAATATAAATATATAAAGAATTATTAAAAGTTTATAAACTAAGTAGATTAATAAATAATTAATTAAATAAATTTATTAATTTAAATGAATAAATATATAATATTATATATAAAAAAAATTCATTATTATAGTATTATAATATTTTATAAATAATCAAAAAATTGATGGTCGTTACACATAAATAATTTTTAGATAATAATTAAATTAAAAGAATAATTAATTAATTTTTCGTTTCCAAACATTATTGTTTAATTTTTATATTTACTATTTTAAAAAATAATTAATAAAAAAAAAAAAAAATAAAAAATAAAAAAAAAAAAGTTAATTGTTAATTTAAATTAATAAAAAATTCAAATGGAAAAGATAAAAATTTAAAAGCAATAATTAATTTAAATTTCATTTATATACCAATTTTATTATACCAATTATAATTGACAATTTTTAATACTTTTTAATTTTTTAAAGAAAATAATTGCGTTAAAATTTTCCAATTATTACTGAATTTTTTTATTGATATCCATTATTATTTTTTTATACTTTCTTTGGTTTAATATTTATTATTATACTTTTATTTTTAATTAAAATATAACTTTTTAAAGATATATTCAAAACTTAAAATGGGTAATATTAATTCAAATTTAGTAATATCAGCAAGTATTGATAATTACTTATCAGAAATCGAAGGATTTAGATATAAAAAAAGGTTATTATTCATATTATATAATGATTATCAAACTCTTTTATTCTATTATTCTATCTATCTATCTATCTATATATATATATATATACTTTATTGATATTTATAACAATATGTACATAACGAATGTAAAAGAGATATTATATATTCATGATGAATTATCACATTTGAAATTTGTCAATAATTATATTAAAGTATAAATGTATAATAATTGAATTTGTTACGATAATATATATATATATATATTAAAAAAACGTATTTGGAATTATAGATTTTAAATAATTTTTATCATTTGAAATTTCAGGATTTCATTTTTAATAAAATCATTATAGATAACATATATATAAAAAAATACAAAATACAATTCTTTCCTCTTTTTTTTTAATTATTTTAATGCTTATAAATATATATAATAAATATTGTATTATATATATATATGATAATTTAATACTATTTTTATTATAAATTTTATCTATTATATATATATTTAATAGTTTAGGAAGTGCTTTGTTTTTAAAAACAATTTGCTGTAATCATTCGGAAGGACTTGTTGTCGTAAAAATATATATAAAAACTTCACTCGATATTAATTTAAAAAATTATATAAAAGAATTAAAAGGTGAATAATTATATATGACTTAATTTTAATTACTATTACATAAATTGTTAAATATATAATGGTTAAAAAATTTTAATATATATTTAAAATAATTTAAATAACTTTTAATAATAAGTAATAATAACAATAATTATTATAATTATTATTGTTAATTATTATTATTATAAATTATTATTGTTAATTATTATTGTTAATTATTATTGTTAATTATTATTGTTAATTATTATTATTATTATTATTATTATTATTATTATTATTATTATTATTATTATTATCATTATTGATTTAAATAATATATATTATTTTTCATAAAAAAGATGAAAGGCAATTATTAAGTGATAATCCCAACGCTTTTGCATTCCAACAAGTAATTGAAACTGAAAAAGCTGGTTATCTTATTAGACAATATTTTCCAAATAATTTATATGATAGAATAAGGTTAATGGCAATATACAGTATTTTTTTATTATTTTCATTTTTGATTTCTATTTTATTTTATTTTATTCTTATTTTATTTTATTCATATATATATGTTAATATATATGTTAATATATATTTAATTATAATTCCTTTTTCACAATAACAATAATTAAAATTTAAATAAAAGTACGAGACCTTTTTTAAACACAATTGAAAAAAAATGGATATCATATCAATTATTAAAAGGATTATCAGAAGCACATAAAAAAGGGGTATTTTTTAGTTTTATTTTGTATAAATTTTAAAGTTCGGCTTATTTATGATTAAAGTTATATATATATATTATTATTATTATTATTATTATTATTGAATCGAAATTTACTTAATAGGTTTATCATGGTGATATAAAAACAGAAAATATTATGGTTACTAGTTGGAATTGGATATATATATCAGATTTTGCAAGATATAAACCTACTTATTTACCTGAAGTAATATATATGATTTAATATTTTGATTATTTTTATTATATTGTTTTTATATTTAAATTTTTTTCTTTATAGATTATAAAGAAAATAATTTAACATTAATAATAATATTTATTAATATAAATATATTTATATAAATAAAAATTATTATTAATATTAGTATTATTATAATTTATTTATATAACTTAATATATATTGTTTTATGATAATTTTTATATTTTATACATACATATTAAATATTAATAATAATAATAATAATAACTAAAAAAGGATAATCCAGAATGGTTTTCATTCTTTTTTGATTCATCAGCAAGAAGGACATGTTATATAGCTCCTGAACGTTTTTATGCATCAGATGATTTTTTATTTCAACCTGAAATCACAAAGGATAATAAATTAACTGCTGAAATGGATATATTTTCATTAGGGTAATTATAAATATGGTGATAACAGCGACAGTATATATTATATATTATTATCATTATTTTAAATATATATAATCAATAAGAAAAAACAATCACTTTTTTTTTTTTAAAAAAAAAAAAAAAAAAGAATTAATTATTTAATATTTACTTAGAGTTATAAAAAGAATGTTTAAAAATAATTATATAATTCTTTATATATATATATTAATTTTTCACTTTTATAAATAATAATTAAGTTGTGTTATAGCAGAACTCTTTCTTGAAGGTAGTACCATTTTTACATTTTCTCAATTACTAAGATATAGAAATAATAAATATGATCCATTTGTAGAATTAGAAAAAATTCAGGATATTCACATACGAGTAAATTTTTTTTTTTTTAGTAGTATTATATATTATTTAATATTTTATAATAATAAGAAAAATGACTTAATAAATATAAATATATATATATAATAATTATAAATATTCTGATTCTTATTCTTATTATTCTTATTATTCTTATTTATTATTATTATTATAATAATTATTATTACTATTACTATTATTAATACTATTACTATTACTATTATGATAGTCATTAATTAAAGATATGATTCAATTAAATCCAGAAGATAGAAAATCTGCTGACTATTATCTTGAACATTGGTATTTTATAATATAAAACGTATCTATTATATATTAAAAATTTTATTTACAATTAATATAAATGTAAATATATATATTATATATAAATTATAGGAAAGGAAAAGCTTTTCCAAATTATTTTTATGATTTTTTACATGGATATATATCGTCATTTACAGGTATTATATAAATATATTTATTTTTTTTTTTTTTTTATTTATTTCATATAATAGGTATATTAATAATTTTTTATTTAATATTAATATTCAATTTTATTTTGAACATATTAGATTTATCAGTATATAAAAATTCTGATGATAAAATTGAAAGTATTTATAAAAACTTTGAAGTAGTAATTGAATCTATTTCATTAGATGATTATACCAATAAAAATATAAATGAGCGTTTGTATTATTTTATACTTCTTTATACTTTTTTATAAAAAAAAAAAAAAAACTATAATTAAAATTATTATTATTTTTTATATTTATTTAATTATATAGTATTAGAATTTTTGGAATATAGTAATTTTGAATTAGAGGTAAATATATATATATATATATATATATAATATTATTATTATTATTATTATTATTATTATTATCATTATTATTATCATTATTATTATTATTATTATTATTATTATTATTATTATCATTATCATTATTATTATTATTATTATTATTATTATTATTATTATTATTATTATTATTATTATTATTATTATTATTATTATTATTATTATTATTATTATTATTATTATTATTATTATTATTATTATTATTATTATTATTATTATTATTATTATTATTATTATTATTATTATTATTATCATTATTATCATTATTATTATTATTATTATTATTATTATGATTATTATTATTATTATTATTATTATTATTATAAAATTCTGTTTGATTTAATAACATATTTAATAATATAAATTAATGCAATGTTTATATATATACAATATATACAGAAAGAAATACAGAGACTTAAATTTGAATTCACACCGACAAAAGATCAGATTCAAAAAATGCATGGTAAAAGAAAAGAAAAAAAAATAATTTTTTATGAGTCAATCTATGTATATCTATAACTATGCATAAATATTGATACTGATTATAATTTATTTGTTATTT
>MCFG01000074.1:62500-75000 GCA_002104895.1 Anaeromyces robustus | reverse complement strand
TTATGGTTTATTTTATTGATAATAAGATTATTGTTAATATTATTAGGATTTTTTTTTTTATTAATATTTATTTATTTATTTATTTATTTATTTATTTATTTATTTATTTATTTATTTATTTATTTATTTATTTATTTATTTATTTATTTATTTATTTATTTATTTATTTATTTATTTATTTATTTATTTATTTATTTATTTATTTATTTATTTATTTATTTATTTATTTATTTATTTATTTATTTATTTATTTATTTATTTATTTATTTATTTATTTATTTATTTATTATAAACGTTATTATTAAATTTTAGAATTGAATATATGAATGCAGGAAGTCATTTAAAATATGGAAAATTTGAAAAAGTAAGATCAATGGTTTTGGAAGATGGAGAATATATTACAAATATTAATCATTACAATACAGGTTTACATCATATATTAATAAAATTAAATATTGAAATAACTTTATTATATAAGAAATATAATATTATTATTTGAAAAATGTTTATATAAATTAAACAATATAATATAAATATGTGAATGTATAAATATATAGAATTAGAATCAGTAGTTGTTATGTCTTCATCCCAAGGAAATATTTGTGGTTTTGATTTAAGAACAATGAAAACAGTATGGAAATTAGATACTATACCAAACTATGGTAATTATATATATGAATAAATTATTTTTTACTATTTTTTTTTTCTTTAATATTATTAACATTAACAAATTATTATTATTGTTATTATTATTATTATTATTATTATTATTATTATTATTATTATTATTATTATTATTATTATTATTATTATTATTATTATTATTATTATTATTATTATTATTATTATTATTATTATTATTATTATTATTATTATTATTATTATTATTATTATTATTATTATTATTGATTTAAAAAAGGATACATTTCATCATTTGTTGTAAACCCATCAAACTATTGGTTATGTAGTGGTACATCAAAAGGTATTATGACTTTATGGGATATTCGTTTTTCATTACCTGTAAGTTCTTGGGCTCATCCTAGTATGTCAAAAATTAATAAAATGAAATTATTCCCATCTTCTACTTCTGAGAAGAATTATATAAATGAATCGAAATTAGTTTTATGCGCTATTGATAATGAAAATAACGAATTATCTGCCTGGAATGTTGAAACTAAAGAATGCACTGAAATATGGTATTCTGAAAGATATAATTCAAGAAAATTTTATGAAAATGGTTTAACAGTAAGTAAATTAATACATATTATATTAATATAAAATTAATTGAAAAAATATATTTATAAATTATTTTTTTTTTATAATTTATTTATATATTTAAATATTAAATATATATTATTATTGCTTTTTTGTTGAATAAAAGGCTATTGAACCAGATACTACGACGTCATTACCAAATATTGATAATATTGTAAAGAAACATAAAAATTCTGTTAATTCTTTTACATTTTTGGATAATTCTAATTATTATAGTTTCTTTAAATTAAAATTACCTTTTATTATTTCTGTTGGTTCAGATAAAAAAATAAGATATTGGGATCAAATTAATACAGAACAATCCATGATATTAAATGGTGTTGATATGGCTGATCAAAATATTAGTTTCAAGTAATTATTAAATATTATATATTTAAATATTTTTTTTAAAATATTATATATATGTATATATAGAGTATTTGTATTAAATGAAGAATAATAATTAATAATAATATTTCATTTTAATAATAAAAATATTAATAATATTTATTTTATTATTTAATTATTTTATAATGAAAATAATATATATAAGAACATACCAAAAAAATTCTACATATATTCATTCAGAAACTTCAACATATGAATCCTGTTCAACTCTTACATTAAATAGTTCTGATTCATCACCATTAAATTCTATTGGTAGTATACCACTTCATTATTCAAATTATAATCCAATGTCTAAAAAATTAAATGGTCATATGGATGCAATAACTGATGTTACTTATACTGTTGTTCCATATCCATTAATCATATCTAGTGGAAGAGATGGTATAATAAATATATGGAAATAAATATTTGTTTTTTTGTTTTTTGTTTTTTTTTTAATAAATTTATCTGAAATAAAAATATTTATATAATAAAAAGGTATAATTAAATTACTATAAATAATTAATAAACTCAATTAATAATTATAATAAGAATAATAATTATTATAACTGTTATAATAGTAAAATATTAGATATTAAATATTAAATTACTAATAATTTATGAAATAATAAAAATGAATAATAATATATAAAATAAAAGTAAATAATTATAATAATAGCATTAATAATAAGTAAAAATGAGAATTAAATAAAAAATAAAATAAAAAAATAAAATAAAAAACAATATAAAAAAATATATTTGTTCATCTAAAGAATTAGAAGAATTAGATATATAATTATACATATAAAGAAAAAAAATTTCTTTTTTATATCTTTATTTTATTTTATATATATTTTGTATTATAATAATTACGAAAATGATTAATTAAATAATTAAATAAATAAATATTATTATGAAATAAATATATAACAATTATTTAATAATTTATTAGATCGTAAGATTTATTTAAGATATTATTTACAAAAAGTATTCATATTGAATTAATATTTTTTATTACATATATTCTTTTTATTTTTTATTAAAAATTTATAATATATATATTATATTTTTTTATTTTTATTTTATTTTTTATTATAATTTGTCATATTATTAAATTTGTTATGTTGTGAATCATTATAATTTCCTATATTACTATGTTTATTACTTGAATTCATCTTTGTAGGGGGATCATTTGTTAATATTTTTCCACTTTTCCATTTAACTCCACATGCATTACAAAGTGTTCCTGTTCCTTCAGGACCTCTTCTCCAAATAGGTGTTGTATTACATCCACAATAAGCACAGCATTTTACATTACTATTATTTGAATTATTTGGACTTTGATTTGTTGATAAAGATGAATAAATATTTGATGAATTTTGATAATGATTATTAAATGAACCTACTTGACCTGATGTCATGACTGTTGTTTCATTAGATATTGTACTACCTTGTGATAAATTCATTTTATTATATAAATTTTTATTTAATGGGTATTTTGATGGTATTTTTAAAATATTTTTCGAAGATTTTGATACTTTTCCTAAAATATATTTACTATCCATATTTTTCTCAAAGTTTGGCTTTTTCTTTGGCATTTTATTTATTTCTGGTGATTTTTGAAATAAATTAATATCCAGTATTTCTGGTATTCCAGTTTCTGACTAACATTAAAATATATTCCAATGAATTAATTGTATGGATATAAATGAATAATAAGAATTTTATATATTATATTTTTTTGAAAAATAATTTATAAAATAATTATTTTAGTAAAAAAAAATTTTTATTATTATAATAATATCAAAAAGAATATATATATATTTTTATGCATACTTTTTCTCTTTTATCTTCTGATATATTTTGAAATTCATTTGATTGAAAATTAAAAATTACAAGGTTTTTATTTGGTATATTTAACTGTAATAATAATAATAGTAATAATGATTTCAAATATATAATAAAAAAATATATTAGAATTTATGATTGTTTTTATATAATAAAAATATATATTAGAATTTTATGATTATTTTTATATAATAAAAATATATATTAGAATGTTATGATTATTAAAGTTACTTTATTTAAATTGCTGAAATCTTGTTTTTGTATATAATTATCAAAATAAATATTCATAGTATTTAATAAATCCTGAGAGACACCACTTATTATTAACAAAATATTTTCTTGATTTATATTATCATTATTTGATAAGTCTATCGATATAATTATCTTTTAAAAAAAAATTATATGGTTAAAAACTTTTTATAAATCTATTGAATATTATTATAATAAATGAAACCATTCTAACAACAACAATAATAACAATTAAAATAAAATAAAATAAAAAAAAAAAAAAAAAAAAAAAAAAAGCATATATATTTAAATATTATATTATTAAAGTACTTCATATGGTTCAGAAAATGTTAATGATTCTACTATTGATTCCTTTGGAAATATGAAATAATATTTTTTATTTTCATTAATTTCAAAAATTAAATCAAAATCATCATCGTCATTTGGTTCTTTGTTTTTTGCTTCATTTTTATATTCTTTTTTAACATTATGACTTAATGATATAGAATTAGAAGACGTATTAGATGTTGAACTTAGTAAGGATTTATTATATTTATAAAAATTTATATTTGAAAATATATGTGGTCCAAATATTATTTTCACTTTTCCTAGTGAAGTAATATCTTTGTTGCTTTCAATATTTAACGGATAGCTGAATCGTTTAAAGGTGTTATTATTAAATACTTGATTACAATTAATTTGACTGGAAATTTCTATTTTTTAAATGATAATACATTAAATTATATTAAATATTAATTATTTTATAATTAAAAAATAAACAACATAATAGAAATTTCAAATAGTTATATAAAATTTACAAAAATATATATGTATATTTTATACAATTTATAAAGTAATTAATACTTACCCATTTTTTCTTTTTTTTTTTTTTTTTTACAATATTATTTAATAATAAATGTTAATAATTTCATATATATTCAATAAAAGTATCTTTTTTAAACCTTTTTATTATATTAATTTTATTAAAAATTTTCATATAATCAAGTGATAATTTGATTGGTCATGTGATATTGTGTTGTTTGAATCAACCATTTTTTTAATATTTTGTTCTAATATTTAATATCTTTACTTTTTAAATAACGTAAAATTATAAAATTATTAATATAAGAAATATAGCAATACTCATATTTAAGTAATTATAAAAAATAGAAAAGGAATAAAAAAACATTTTTATAAGCTTTAAAATCTTTTCTTTAAATACTCAAAATAAAAAAAAAAAAATTATAATTAAAATATTCACAAAATATAATGAATGTTTTTTGTTTAATAATATAAACTTAAGTTTTTTTTAAAAAAAAAAAAAAGAAAATAGAATAGAAGAAAAAATAAATTAAATATTATACGTAATGGATTACTTAGAAGAAGAAGATATGGATCCATTTGAAGTAAGGATTCAATTTACGGAAATATTAACAAAATTAACATCTTCGCAGCAATCTGTAACTAATGCTGCAATATTTGCTATGAAATATAGAAAATCTTATGAACTTTTATATGAAATATTAAGAAAAGAAATTAATAATCAGGTATAAACAATTTATTTTTTTTTATTCTATTTTATTGTATGTTATATTATTATATTATATTTTATTATATTTTATTTAGTTTAATTAATTTAATTTATAATTGAGAACTTTGATATACCATTAATGATAATTTTATACAAATTTTTATTTTTTAAAATTAGTGATTTAAAATTTTGAAATTTTGAAATTTTGAAATTTAATATTTTCATATAATGAAAAATTAAATAACTATATAATGAAATAAATTAATTTGAATAATACAGCATAAAAAATTAAATATATAATATATATTCTTAACACTAATTATTTATTTTTATTTATGTATTTTTTTTTATTTTTTATACATATACGAAATTGACTTTTGTACTCATTCAATTTTTAAGCCAGATATTGCTTCAAGATTGAACATGTTTCATGTACTGGATTGTATATGTAGATACTGTTTGAAAATTAATTTTAATGAATATATTGATTTAATCAAAAAAGATTTATCTTCAATAATATCGGACATAACGCCAGAAAATGATGTAAAAGGAGATGCTAATGTAAAACCTGTTAGAAAGGTTGATAACTAAAATGTTTCATTAATGATATAAAAATATTTTATTTAACCAATGTTTTATTATACTAATGGAATTAAATATATATTAATTGATTTTTAACATTAAAGGTTTTAAAAGGTTGGAGAGATAAACACTTTTTTTCAGAAGAAATACTAAAAAATGTATATGAAACTCTTTGGAAAAGGGAACAGCAATATGAAGAAAAACAGTAATATATTTATTTTATATATTATCTATAATTTACCAATAATATTTATTTATATATATTATTATTATTATTATTATTATTATTATTGTTGTTGTTGTCGTTGTTGTTGTTATTATTATTATTATTATTATTATTATTATTATTATTATTATTATTATTATTATTATTATTATTATTATTATTATTATTATTATTATTATTATTATTATTATTATTATTATTATTATTATTATTATTAATTAGTATTAGTATTAGTATTAGTATTAGTATTAGTATTAGTATTAGTATTAGTATTAGTATTAGTATTATTAGTATTATTAGTATTATTAGTATTATTAGTATTATTATTATTATTATTATTATTATTATTATTATTATTATTATTATTATTATTATTATTATTATTATTATTATTATTATTATTATTATTATTATTATTATTATTATTATTATTATTATTATTAGTTAATTAATTAATATTTACTATAATATATTATATAAATTTATTTTTATTAGTAAAGCAAAACAACGTGTGAAAAATGAAGTAACAAAAAGAATAGAAGATGATAGAATAAAAGTAAAGATTAATGTTATATTTATGTATATATATATATATAATATTAATATTATTTATTTAAGTTTTTATTATAAATAATTGTTAATATATATATATTATTTTTTTATTATAATATTTTATTATAATTAAATAATTATTCATTTTTAAAAGCAAAAAAAAAGAAAAGAGAATTCTTGGATATTAACACCTGATATGGATGAATTTTCATATTATTGGGATAATTTACCAACTTATTCAACATTGGATTGTAAAGATATTATAAACGAAAATAGAATTTTTTATCATGGTGATTATCCAAAAATAAATCAAGAACAAATATCAGAAATTCTTGATAAAAACGAAATTGAATTAAAATTAAGGAGAAATCCAATTGCTTATAATAAAGAAAATTATGATGAAGAATTATATCATAAAAGCGAGAATAAAGAGCAAAATTCATTATTAACTGATAATAAAGATTTATATTCTACTCATACAAGTCCAAATAAACGAATGAGAGTTGAAAAAGAAAAATCGACCTCATATAATAATATAAATAATAAAGATAATGATAAAAATAAAGATGAATATGATAGATATAACAGGAATATTAGAAATGATAAATACAAATATTATAAATATAATAAATATGATAAATACGATGATAAATACGATGATAAATACGATAATAAATACGATGATAGATACGATAAATATAATAAATCAAGCAGATATGATAAATATGATAAATTAGACAAAAATAATAAAGAAGAAATATATGATTTCCATAGTAATTCAAATAATACTACAAAATCAAAATCAAAAAATAGAATTTTTGTTTGGGATTTAGATGAAACATTAATATGTAAGATTAAATTTAATAATTAAAGAAAAAAATTAATATTATTATTTAACCTGGGTTACCATATAATAAATGTATTATAATCATTAGTATTTAAATCATTATTAGATAGAAATTGCTTAGAGATAAAACCGCAAGATACTGATTTGGGTGTTGTAGCAGGAAAAGAAATGATGAAATGGATCATTAAAATTTCAGAAAAGTATTTTTATTATAATGATATAGAAGAAAAAGAAGATCCTTATAATTTAAATATATATGATAATATACCACTTGATATAGATTTGAAGTATGTATTAATTTTTTCTTTTTACAATA
Organism: Anaeromyces robustus; assembly: GCA_002104895.1. Classification (NCBI taxonomy): domain Eukaryota; kingdom Fungi; phylum Neocallimastigomycota; class Neocallimastigomycetes; order Neocallimastigales; family Neocallimastigaceae; genus Anaeromyces; species Anaeromyces robustus. The sequence continues at coordinate 67,229 of MCFG01000074.1, read as the reverse complement.
GATTATCAATTTTTTCTTCTATTTATCATTTTAAAATTTATCTTTATTACTTATTTATTAACATTTTTTTATTAATTTATTTTATTAATATTAATAACAATTTATAAATTAAGATATTATGAATTTGATAAAGATAATATAAATAATATATCAAAAGATTCAAATTCTCTTTATAAATTATTATCTTATAGATACAAAGCAATCAAAAAAAAGTATGATTCTAGTACATTTAGAGGTATGTGCATAAATTATATTTTATAAAAATGATTATAATTATATATAAATTAATATTTTATTATTATATTCTATTTTATTTATTTATCTCTTTTACTTTTATATTTTTAAACTTTAAGATAATATTCAAAATATAAATATAATAGATAAAATATATGATGATATTGACCATTTAAGTCATCAATGGTTAAGTTTTATGTTGTCCTTATTGGATGGTGTAAAATTAAGGTATATTATATAATTATATATATATTATAATTTATCAATATTATTTATTATTAAACATTTATTATATATAATAGTTACTTATGGTTATTATTATCATTATTGTTATTGTTATTAGTTTATATAAATTGCTATTTCTTGAATATTTTTAAAAATAAATTTTATGTTTTGATGATGTAATATATCATTATATACTAATATTTTATATTTTTGAATATTTTATATTTTTAGTGGGTCTTATGGTAAAGCTGCTGATTGTGTTTTAGTATCTGCTGGTCATTTAATACCAACATTAGCAAAATGTGTTATATATAAATTAAATAATATATTTTCAAGTGATAAAGTTTGGAGTTCATCGAAAAATGGAAAGAGTTGGTGTTTTAAGGAAATTAGAAAAAAATATGGTGATAATTATGAATACATTGTTGTTGGTAACAGTAATGAAGTAATTTTTTTTTTTCTTTTTACAATAATAATAAAATTATTATATATATAATCAATATTTGCCAATAAAAATATTAAATAAATATTTTTTTTATATTTAACTCTAAATGTTTAAATAATTAATTAGGAAAATTTAGCTAGTAAAGAGGTAATTGTTCATACTAATAGTATTCAATAAAACATAATAAGTTTTTTGTATTATAAACATATAATTTATTTTTTAATTTAATTTATTTTTTATTTTAATTTTTAATAGAATGGCTGGTCATTTTTTAAAATAACTGATAAACGTTCTTTAATAGAATTCAATAAATTATATATTGACTCTTAAATATTGAAAATTTTATTTTTTATAAAAACTATTAAATTGTTAAAAGCTTTTTTTTTTAACAATTTTTTTTTTAAAAATTACATTGTATTAGTACAATTTAAATATATATCAAATTTCAATATTAAATATTATTATATAATATTAATATACCATATAAATCAATAATATTATATATTATTTTATTAATATTCTTTAACTAATAATGTAATTAGTTCTTTTAAGAAAAAATCATTTTTAAAAGTCAAAAAAAAAAAAAAAAAAAAAAGTTTTAAATGTATAATATTTTAATAAATAAAGTAAAATTAAATTTTAGCCAATAATATTTAATAAACAAAATTTTTTATTTATTTATTTATTTATTTATTTATTATGAAATAATAATTGTAATAGAGTTTTAAAATTTAAATAAAAAAAAAAAAAATTAAAAAAATTTGATTTTTATTTTTATTTTGTATAAGGTTTCTATTATTTATTTAAAAAATATTTTGCTTTTCGTTATTATTTCTTTTTTTAGTTTGTTTATTATTTATTATTTTAAATATAGTGACATCACAACAATAATATGGTAATTATTAATATATTAATATCTTTTTTTAATGTATGTATTATTACTTAACAGAAATGATTATATATATATGTGAATATATGTGTTGTTTTGTTATAATTATCATGTTAAAAAAAGTCCAATGAATGTGTAAAAGTAGTAGTAAGATGTCGACCATTTTCAGAAAAAGAAAAAGATGAAGGTCATGCTAATATTATAAAAATTAATAAAGATGCAGGTTCAGTAGAAATTAAAGATCCAAAATATTTATTAGGGAATAAAGAAAATAATAATACTTTTAGTAATAATAGTAATAATGGAGATATTGAGCAAACTAGTAAAACATTTACATTTGATAATGTTTTTGATGAAAATACAACCCAATTTGAATTATATAACACAACGGCAAGACCTATTGTTGATTCAGTTTTAGAAGGATATAATGGAACAATTTTTGCTTATGGACAAACAGGTACAGGTAAAACATTTTCAATGGTTGGAGATCGAGAAAAAAAAGAATTACGTGGAATTATACCAAATGCATTTGATCATATTTTTTCATATATAGGTCGTGGTGGGCCAGATAAAAAATATTTAGTTCGTGTTAGTTATTTAGAAATTTATAATGAAAATATTAAAGATTTATTAAAACCAAAATCAGGAAAGCTCGAAATTAAGGAAAGTAGTGATATAGGTTTATATGTTAAAGATCTGTCAAATTTTGTTGTTAAAGATGTACAAGAAATGGATAGATTAATGACAGTAGGCAATAAAAATAGAAGTACTGGTGCAACCCAAATGAATGCACATTCTTCTCGTTCTCATTCTATTTTTACAATTACTGTTGAAGCTAGTGAAACTGATAGTGATGGCCAAGAACATATTCGAGCAGGCAAACTTCATTTAGTAGATTTAGCTGGTAGTGAACGTCAAACTAAAACAGGTGCTACAGGTGATAGATTAAAAGAGGCAACAAAAATTAATTTATCATTATCAGCACTTGGTAATGTCATATCAGCATTAGTTGATAGAAAGTCTTCTCACATTCCCTATAGAGATTCAAAATTAACCAGACTTTTACAAGATTCTCTTGGTGGTAATGCTAAAACTGTTATGATAGCTACTCTTAGTCCTGCAAGTTATAACTATGATGAAAGTTTATCTACTCTACGTTATGCAAACAGAACTAAGAATATTAAAAATAAGCCCAAAGTTAATGAAGATCCGAAAGTAAATATAATAATAATAATAATAATAATAATAATAATAATAATAATAATAATAATAATAATAATAATAATAATAATAATAATATAAAATATTTCGATATTTCGATATTATTTATAATTATTAAATATATTTAAAATATATATATATAAATGTAAAGGATGCTTTATTACGTGAGTTCCAAGAAGAAATTAAAAAGCTTAAGGAACAACTTGAAAAAATGGAAAATGGTGATGAAGAAAATGTTATTGAAGATGTAGAAGAAATTGTAGAGGAAGAGGAAGAAGAAGAGGAAGAGGAAGAAGAGGAAGAGGAAGGAAAAGATAACAAAAATAATCCAACTAATTCACATAATAAAAAAATTAAAAAAAGTTCAAGAAAAAAGAAAGACGATAAAAAAAGTCAAAAGAAGGTTAATTTCTCAACTTCTAAATTATCAGAAAAGAAACTGAAAGAAATACAAGAAAAAGGTAATAATAAATAAATAAATAAATTTATAAGTAAATACAAATAAGAAATAAGAAATAAGAAATAAAATATAAATTAATAAAAAAATTTATTAAAAAATTTAGTTCAAGCTGAAAAAGACAGGCTGCTTAATGACAAGAATATAATTGAATCAGAGAAGGTAAAATATTTATCAGAACTTGAAGTTCGTGCTAAAGAATTGGAGAAAGAACGTGAAGCAAGAGATGAAATAGAGAAAAAGCTTGCACAAATGGAAGCTAAATTACTAGTTGGTGGTGTTAATATTTTAGATAAAAATGAAGAACAACAAATAATATTAGCAAATCAAGCTAAAGAATTAGAAGAAAGAAGAAGACAAGAAAGATTACTTCAAGAATCAATACAAAATCAAGAAGAAGCGCAATTCCAAATTGAAGAGAATTATAATTCATTACAAGAAGAAGTTACTGAAAAAACAAGGAAACTTAAAAAATTATTCTCTTTATTAATGACTAAAAAAAATGAAGTTAAAGAATTAAGAGAAGAATATCAACAAGAAAGAGAAGATTTAACGGATACAATAAGAGAACTAACAAGAGAATTAAAATTAAAATTTTTAATTGTTGAAAATTATTTACCAGAAGAACAATTACGATGGATTGAAGAATCAGCAAAATACGATGAAACAACAGATAAATGGAGAATTTTACATATAGCTCATGCTGGTAATAATATTCATGGAAAAAAAGGTTTATTAAGTAACGATTCTTATGATGAAGGAATTTCAATAAATAAAAAAGGTAATAGTAATTCACATAACAAAATGAAATCATTACCAAAAGATTCTATATGGGATCCTTATTGCGTCTTTCCAGATCCATATTTAGCATATGATAAAAAGCTCTCTAAAAATATTAATAAAAGTAGAAAAGCAAGGCCATCAAGTGTAAAAAAATCATTAGGATCAAGTTCATTATCATATAGAAAGAATCTTGAAGAAAATAATGATCATGGTGATAGTGCACCAAAAGCAAGAGGATTAGTAGCAAAAACAAAGCATTATGCTTAAATATCATAAAAAAACTAATTATATATATAAATACTTAATTATTAATATTAAAAAATTAATTTAAACAATTATTTATTTAGATAAATATAATAAAGCAACAAATACTATTTTTTTTCTATTATAGAATTTTAATTATTAATGATAAATTTAAAAAATAAAATAAAATATATTTAATTCTTCAAAATACTATTAATTTATTAATTTATTT